>SNQJ01S0242069.1:0-13288 GCA_010110895.2 Picea sitchensis
AGCACAATGAATTAGAAGATGCTGGACATCTTCTCCAGAGCAACGACACAGCAGGCAGATTCCGGGCCCCTCCCATCCGCGTCGGCGCAGCCCATCCCAAGTGAGAATCTTTGCTTTTCCCGCGAGCCAGAGGAAGAGCTTGAGTTTAAGTGGAATTGTCCATTTCCAGAGCTGGAAGAACCAAGAGGTATATGCAGAAGGACATGTTGATGATACCTAAAGTGCAATTGTATGTTATGTGAAAAATAACGCACTAATGTTTGACACGGGTTCATAGATAAAATTATATATAGAAAAATGGTATTTATGTAGTATAATTTCAAAATTTTCAACAAAGTTTATATGAATCTATTTGCATAAATTAAAACCATCAACACATGTATGCTTATGCTAATTAATATAACATGTAACAACAACCAAATCAAAATATTTGTATTTGCAAAATAAAGGAGAACCAAAATAATACATGTGATATGAGTGAAATATTCGTAGCATTTAAAATGTTTATATGAAATCAAAATATATGTATTTGCAAAATAAAGGAGAAACAAAATAATACATGTGATATGAGTGAAATATTCGTAGCATTTAAAATGTTTTATCCAATGTTATTCAATATTTTTAAAATTTTATTTGTCGTTGTCCAATCTTAAAGGATGTGGGGTTCAACCTTTACAAATGTTTGGATGTGCACTCAAACTTTCATGTATACAGTGACTTGAGCAAATACTATCAAAGAAGCAATGGTACATGCACTCGTATTTATTTTTTCACACATTTTGAATTAAAAATATTTTTGATGAGTCAAGTTATACGTTATGTAATTTAATTCAATTCTTCAAGGAAAAAATATTTTAGCCGCATTGTTTGTCAACTATGATGGGCAAGTATGGATGTCTTTTTGTCTTTTATATTTGTTTAGATATATTGCAATATTTTAGGATAACTATGGGAAAGAAGTTTATTTATATAATATTTTATATTTAATATTTATTATAAATTAAATTGAATTTTAGTATTTAAAAAAAAATATTGTATTATTTTTTATGGTTGAAGAGGGTAGAGGTGTAGTATTTTTAAAAGCTTTGGAGTAAAATTGAATAAATTTGTTGTATAACATGGTAATCTCATAATTAAAATCAATATAATTTTATTTTTTTTTTAAATTGATTTTTTTAATTATGAAAAATAAAGATATTATAAATATGTATAAGTTTATTAATACAAAGAAATGTAAAATTTCTATAGTAAGTTCAAACATTATTAAAAACTACTTCAAACTAAAGAGAGAGTGCAGTAAAAATGTTAATTTTTAGATCCGTTATAAAGAATAGTAAAAGATGATCTTTAGAGTATCAACTCCATTAATAGAATGTATATATTAATTAAATAAAATATATATAGTATTACAATAATGTTGAGAATAAGAAAAAATTGCTTACCTATAAAGAGGGTATTTATTTTAAATTATAAAATTATCTTTTTATTGTTACTAGATAAAAAAGAAAATTATTATGGAAAAAATATGAACAAACTACTAAAACACTTTGGTGAAAAGAAAGTATGAAAAAATTTAAATCCTAACAAAACAAAAGACAAAAATCATTTTTTAGTGGACCATATTTATAATGTGTTAAACTGTTTATTATTAAAAAAAATATAGAAAATTGCAATTTTATTAATTTTTTTTTTAAGTAAAAGGTAGAACCTATTGTATTAAAGTTTCAGAAAAAAAGAGTGTACATGACACGTAATCGCCAGCTGTCCTGCTTGTGTAGGAAACCAGGACAGCTGGCTGTCCCACAGTAGTATGCAAAAAATACAGAGAGTGTAGCACCACCCTGCCTGTAGGAAACCAGGGAGTGTATTCATGTTTAACATAATTCTGGTAATGGAAAAGATGAAGCTATCTAGGCTATCAACTAGAGGACTACAGTCCTGGTAAACTATGACAACAGACAAATTGAAAAACATGCAGACAGAAAGACCTATTAACCGGCGCTCCTGTTAGCATCCTTCGCTTCTTCCTCGCTTACTGGAATGGAAAATGGATGTGCACAAATTGGGCATTGGCGCTTAGGAGTGGCATTGGAGTAGGTCGTATAAAGCATGTCCAAGCGCTTTCTAATGCAGACCGCTCAGAATATCTAATCGTCGACCAAGCTTCGGACATCGAAAATGAGCTGCAACTGCTCCGGGAGCAAGAGAGGTGGCGAAGGCGGCATCGGCATCTTGTCGTCTTATCCCAGGTGTCCTGCATCTTCTGCTCCTCCTATATCCACCTGTGGCTCCTCCTCAATTATACATGGCGCTGCGCAGGGGTATGAGGGTTCTTTGGCGTGAGGTGTTGCCGATGAGTCGATGAAGCAAGTTGGGGGGTCCCAATTGTCGGGGACTGTAAACATTTTACTTTCTGAGAAATCCAGTGGGAGCTCAATGCTCAGGTCTTCTTCCACAATTGTTCCTGGTGGTGAGCTTGTGGCCATCATCGCCTGTCCTCGCCTCTGCTTGGCTAAGTTCATTGCGCGTTTGAAATTCTGGTGCCTCTTTCTTCTGGAGTCGGCTGTATATCAGCCAGCTCCCCTACGGGGCCTCCCTCTCACCCTCGGCATGGCTAGAGTGAAGTTCAGTGCTAAGTCGTCGAGAGTTCTGTTACAGCCCCGCTGATCGGGAAGCTTCCAGGGCACAATAGAACTCCCAGGAGGGCTGGTGGAGGGATAAACACGATTATAGCCATTAAATCCATGAGCTTAATGCTCTGGCTGACCGGACTTAAGTCGCTCGTGCAGGGCCTCATCGGAGAGTGTTGGTGGTCGGAGCAAGTGTGCCTCATAACTCACGAAGTGTGTGGTGAGGGTCGATATGAATGGCCTCCCCCACCTCCTCGCCACGTCCCTCGCTTTCGACTCGTGTCACCCCATCCGGGGCTAGGAATTCTTTACTGGCCAGTAGCTTGCAGCGATTGTAGAGAGCGGAGAATTCAGTGCTTCTGGCGTCCCAAGTTATTAGCTCAGTTTTTCTGTGTACTCCCTCATTTGCTAGGTAATCGGCTACTGTGTTTGCCTCCCTTTTAATGTGGGAGGGGATGACACTGATATTATGCCTAAGTAAGTTTTTGAAGTCTTCTAGCAGTCCTGCAAAGCGCCAGCTGGGAGAGATTTTTTGTGGGTGCCCTCCATGCAGGATCTTTGTGATGAGCTGGATGACAATTTGGGAGTCCCCTTCCAGAATGATTTTGTAACTAGTTAGGGATATGGCTCGTTGGAGGCCCTGTAGTAGGCCTGTTAATTCCGCAACATTATTTGTGGTCTCTCCCAAATATCCTGCAATCAAAGTTAGGATTTCCCCTGTGGAGCTCCTGATTACAGCTCCATATCTTGTCGGTCCAGGATTGCCTTTTGAAGCTCCATCGAAGTAGATTTTTATGAATCCTGCTAGTGGGGGGGTCCAGAGGGTTGGGTTGGGGAAGTGACTCTTGGGAGGTCTGAATGCCACCGAGTCTTTTAGGTTGAGTTTCCAGTCTTGGAGGATTAGTGCCTCCTCCCGGTTGCAATCCTTGTCCCGAGGTTGCCAGTATTTGCAAAATAAAGGTGAACCAAAATAATACATGTGATATGAGTGAAATATTCGTAGCATTTAAAATGTTTATATCAAATCAAAATATATGTATTTGCAAAATAAAGGAGAAACAAAATAATACATGTGATATGAGTGAAATATTCGTAGCATTTAAAATGTTTTATCCCATGTTATTCAATATTTTTAAAATTTTATTTGTCGTTGTCCAATCTTAAAGGATGTGGGGTTCAACCTTTACAAATGTTTGGATGTGCACTCAAACTTTCATGTATACAGTCACTTGAGCAAATACTATCAAAGAAGCAATGGTACATGCACTCGTATTTATTTTTTCACACATTTTGAATTAAAAATATTTTTGATGAGTCAAGTTATATGTTATGTAATTTAATTGAATTCTTCAACGAAAAAATATTTTAGCCGCATTGTTTGTCAACTATGATGGGCAAGTATGGATGTCTTTTTGTCTTTTATATTTGTTTAGATATATTGCAATATTTTAGGATAACTATGGGAAAGAAGTTTATTTATATAATATTTTATATTTAATATTTATTATAAATTAAATTGAATTTTAGTATTTAAAAAAAAAAATTGTATTATTTTTTTTTATGGTTGAAGAGGTTAGAGGTGTAGTATTTTTAAAAGCCTTGGAGCAAAATTGAATAAATTTGTTGTATAACATGGTAATCTCATAATTAAAATCAATATAATTTTTCTTATTTTTTTTTTAAATTGATTTTTTTAATTATGAAAAATAAAGACATTATAAATATGTATAAATTTATTAATATGAAAAAATGTAAAATTTCTATAATAAGTTCAAAGATTATTAAAAACTACTTCAAACTAAAGAGAGAGTGGAGTAAAAATTAGAGAGAGTCGAGTAAAAATGTTAATTTTTAGATCCGTTATAAATAATAGTAAAAGATGATCTTTAGAGTATCAACTCCATTAATAGAATGTATATATTAATTAAATAAAATATATATAGTATTACAATAATGTTGAGAATAAGAAAAAATTGCTTACCTATAAAGAGGGCATTTATTTTAAATTATAAAATTATCTTTTTATTGTTACTAGATAAAAAAAGAAAATTATTATGGAAAGTATGAAAAGAAAGTATGAAAAAATTTAAATCTTAACAAAACAAAAATCATTTTTTAGTGGACCATATTTATAATGTGTTAAACTGTTTATTATTAAAAAAAAATATAGAAAATTGCAATTTTATTAATTTTTTTTTTTAAGTAAAAGGTAGAACCTATTGTATTAAAGCTTCAGAAAAAAGGAGTGTACATGACACGTAATCGCTAGTTGTCCTGCCTGTGTAGGAAACCAGGACAGCTGGCTATCCCAAAGTAGTATGCAAAAAATACAGAGAGTGTAGCACCACCCTGCCCGTAGGAAACCAGGGAGTGTATTCATGTTTAACAGAATTCTGGTAATGGAAAAGATGAAGCTATCGAGGCTATCAACTAGAGGACTATATTCCTGGTAAACTACGACAACAGACAAATTGAAAAACATGCAGACAGAAAGACCTATTAACCGACGCTCCCGTTAGCATCCTTCACTTCTTCCTCGCTCACTGGAATGACAAATGGTTGTGCACAAGTTGGGCATTGGCGCTTAAGAGTGGCGTTGGAGTAGGCCGTATAAAGCATGTCCAGGCACTGGTTAACGCAGACCGCTCGGAATATCTGATCGTCGACCAAGCTTCGGACATCGAAAATGAGCTGCAGCTGCTCCGGGAGAAAGAGAGGTGGTGAAGGCGGCATCGGAAGCTTGTTGTCTTTTCCCAGGCGTCCTGCATCTTCTGCTCCTCCTGTATCCACCTGTGGCTCCTCCTCAATTATACATGGCGTTGCGCAGGGGTTTGAGGGTTCTTTGGCGCGAGGTGTTTCCACTGAGTCGATGAAGCAAGTTGGGGGGTCCCAATTCTCGGGGACTGTAAACATTTTACTTTCTGAGAAATCCGGTGGGAGCTCAATGCTCAGGTCTNTCCACAATTGTTCCTGGTGGTGAGCTTGCGGCCATCATCGCCTGTCGTCGCCTCTGCTTGGCTAAGTTCATCGCGCGTTTGAAATTCCGGTGCCTCTTTCTTCTGGAGTCGGCTGTATACCAGCCAGCTCCCCTACGGGGCCTCCCTCTCACCCTCGGCATGGCTAGAGTGAAGTTCAGTGCTAAGTCGTCGAGAGCTCTGTTACAACCCCGCTGATCGGGAAGCTTCCAGGGCACAATAGAACTCCCAGGAGGGCTGGTGGAGGGATAAAACGCGATGATAGCCATTAAATCCATGAGATTAATGCTCTGGCTGATCGGACTTAAGTCGCTCGTGCAGGGCCTCATCGGAGAGTGTTGGCGGTCGGAGCAAGTGCGCTTCATAACTCACGAAGTGTGTGGTGAGGGCCGATATGACTGGCCTCCCCCACCTCCTCGCCACGTCCCTCTCTTTCAACTCGTGTCAACCCATTCAGAGCTGGGAAGTCTTTACTGGCCAGTAGCTTGCAGCGATTGTAGAGAGCGGATAATTCATTGCTTCTGGCGTCCCAAGTTATTAGCTCAGTTTCTCTGTGTACTCCCTCATTTGCTAGGTGATCGGCTACTGTGTTTGCCTCCCTTTTAATGTGGGAGGGGATGACATTGATATTATGCCTAAGTAAGTTTTTGAAGTCTTCTAGAAGTCCTACAAGGCGCCAACTGGGAGAGCTTTTTTGTGGGTATCCTCCATGCAAGATCTTTGTGATGAGATGGATGACAATTTGGGAGTCCCCTTCCAGAATGATTTTGTAACTTGTTAGGGCTATGGCTCGTTGGAGGCCCTGTAGTAGTCCTGTTAACTCTGCAACATTGTTTGTGGTCTCTCCCAAATATCCTCCAGTTAAAGTTAGGATTTCCCCTGTGGAGCTCCTGATTACAGCTCCATATCCTGTCGGTCCAGGATTTCCTTTTGAAGCTCCATCGAAGTTGAGTTTTATGAATCCTGCTAGTGGGGGGGTCCAGAGGGTTGGGCTGGGGAAGTGACTCTTGGGAGGTATGAATGCCACCGAGTCTTTTAGGTTGAGTTTCCAATCTTGGAGGATTAGTGCCTCCTCTCGGTTGCAATCCTTGTCCCGAGGTTGCTAGTTCTTGCTTCTAATTGTTTCTCTGAGGAGTGTGGCAACTTTGTCCCAGGTTGCCTCTTCAGGGGAGTTCTTGGAGTGAAAGATGCGTTTGTTTCTCTCCTTCCATATCTGCCAAAGAATGAAGCCTGGGAGTAAAAGCCAGATATGGTTCAGAATGGGGTTGTTGTATGTGATTGTGTCCCAATTTTCAATGGTGTCCCTGATATTGCCCCGGTTTTGGTTGGATCGGCGCATGGTTTGTGCTCCCTGGTCCCAGACTGTTTGACTGTAGCTACATCCATTGAAGAGATGTTCTTTAGTTTCTTCTTGGGATTGACATAAGATGCACATGGATGGTCCAATGAATCCTCTTTTCCTGAGATTATCCCATGTTAGAATTATGTTGTGGATGATTATCCAGAGGAAGGTGGATACCTTGGGCCAGAGCACTTTGCTCCATATCTTTCTCCAGATGTTATCCCTTTGCTGATTGTGGAGGTTGCAGTATATGCCGTAGGCTTATTTTACCGAGAAATTTCCTAAAGCTGAGTGCCCCCATCTGAGGATATCAGGCCCCTCCCTCCAAGGGATTTTCCTGCGTCCAGCCTCTTACTGCCAGGCGGACAAGTTTAGATCAGGGAGTGTACCTAGTTCGTTGTTGGAGGTTTTCCATTGCCGCCAGGTCTGCCCCGCTCCCGTGGGTTTCCAGAGATCTTGTACCTTCATCGTAGGGGTTTGATTGAGGACGAAGTGGAGGGGTGCAAGTTCTGCTAGATCCTATAGAGGTTTAAGTTGTTGCCACGAGTCTTGCCAGAACCTTGCACTGTCCCCATTGCGTATTTCCTAGAAGGCGTGTTTCTGTATCATATCTTTGTTTTGCCAAGTTGTATTCGAGATGTTTGAGCCCTGAATGTTGATGTTGTGTCTGATTAGTTGATCCAGCTGCATGGTAGGAGAATATTTGTTCTTCCAGATTTGAGCCCATAATGCGTCTGGTGTTTTCATCCACCTTCACCATATCTTGGCTCCCATTATCTGGTTGAGATTTCCAGGATCCTGTAGCCCTAGGCCTCCACTACTTTTCGGCGTTCATACCTTATCCCAGCACACCAGGGCCCATTTCTTCTTGGCCTGCAAACCTTTCCAGAGGAAACTACATTGGATGTTTCTGATTGCTCTGATGATGTGCTTAGGAGCAGCTAACGCTGTGAAGAGGTAGGTGGGTAGGGTTTGGAGGACTGACTTTAGCAGGACCAGTTTGGATGCGATGTTTAAGGGTCTGAATGTCCAGTTGGCTAGTCTGTTGGAGATGGAAGTAAGGAGATTGTCCCAGGAGATGGTCTTAGCTGGCGCTCTAGTAAGAGGAATACCCAGGTAATTGGATGGAAGGGAGCTCCTGGGGATGCCCAGGATTTTCGAAATATGCAGTTGGACTGCAGTGGGGGTGTTGAAAAAGAAAAGCTTGGATTTTTCTAGATTCATTGTCATGCCTGAGGCTTCAGTGAAGTCTGAGAGGATGGAATTGAGTTTGTGGGCTTCGCGTGCGGCAGGGGAGTTCATTAGTAGGGTGTCATCGACAAATTGGCTATGCGAGGGGGAAATCCTGATATTGTGCAGGGGTAGACCTATGAGGGTGCCTTCTAGTACTACTGAGTTAATATAGCGGCCTAGGCCCTCCGCCATTAGAACAAAAAGTAAAGGTGAGAGTGGATCACCTTGTCTTATTCCTCTAGAAGCCGAGAATGGGCGCGGAGGGACGCCATTGACTAGGATTGAGAAGAACACCGAAGAGGTGAGGTTCAAAATCCAGTTTACCCAGTCATGATCAAAGCCAAAGGAGTCTAGAATAGCTTTGAGGTACTGCCAACTGGATCTGTCAAAATCCTTTGAGAGATCGAGTTTAATTAGCATACCTGGGGTTTTTGTTGTCTTGAGAGAGTTGACCACCTCATTTGCCAATATGACGTTGTCCATGATCTTCCTTCCTTCTACATATCCAGCTTGTTCCTTGGAGATGACAAAAGGCAGAATTGGCTTGAGTCGATTTGCAATTACCTTGGTGATAATCTTGTAGATGACGTTGCATAAGGCAATGGGCCTAAACTGTTTGGGGTTCATGACTCTTTCTTCCTTTGGGATGAGGGTGAGGAAGGTTGCATTGAAGGCTTGGAGAACTTGTCCCGACGATCTGGATTCTTCAACGACCTCCCATACATCCTAGCCTATTATGTCCCAACAGTGGTGGAAGAAATCTGCAGTAAAACCATCGGGGCCTAGGGATTTTCCTGGGGGCATGTCTTTAACGAATTTGTCCACATCTTCCTTGGATATTGGTCGTTTGAGAGCTGCGTTTTGGTCCGGCGTGATTAGCTTGGGGATGTGGCTGGTAACTCGGGAGATCGCTTCACCCCTGTCCACATTATTTTCCGTGAGGAGGGTTTGGTAGTATCTGTGGAGCTCCTCTTCAATGCGGGCATGTTCCCTTATTAGTTTGCCCTGCTCATTTTCCAGGTGTGTTATTCTGTTGATGTGTCTCGGGTGTATCATAGTTCTGTGGAAGAATTTGGTATTCTTTTCCCCTTCTTTGAGCCACTGAACTCTAGATTTCTGTCTCCAAAGGATTTCCTCTTGCCTCCTTCTTTGCTCCAGTTGCATCTATAACTTCTCCTCTTCCTGCATGAGCTCAGTAGTGCGGGCCCCTGATATAAATATCTTTTGTATTTCAGCTAGCCTAAGCTCTGCATCTTTGATGGCTTGGAGGATGTTGCCAAAGGTGTTCTTGTTCCAGTGTTTGAGCCTTTGCTTGAAGTTTTTGAGGCTTTGCTGGAATCTGTACATCTTGGTACCCTCTTCAATCTCGCATTGGTTCCACCAAATTTGTGCCAATTGATGGAAGTCTAGGTGTGTGAGCCAGAATTTTTCAAATCTGAAGGGTTTAAATTTTGGTGTTGCCTCTATGGCTATTTGGAGGGCTATCGGTCAATGGTCAGAACCTGTTTTGGGGAGGATAAAGCTTTCAATGCAAAGATCTCTCTCAATCAAATGTTCTGTTACAAGAAAGCGATCGAGTCTGCAAGCTATATGTTGGCAGCTACATCTGCGATTAGACCAGGTGAAAGTGCCATTGCTATTCTCTATGTCTACTACCTTTAGCTGTTCAGGGAGGGTTTTGAACATACCACTATCTTTCTCTAGTCACTTGCTTCCTCCCATTTTTTCCTCCAGTGACATTATCATATTAAAGTCGCCTCCTAGGATCCAGTTGGGGGTGTTCACCAGTGCTTTGACTTGCGCCAACTTTTCCAGAAATTTGTTCTTTTCCTTTTGTCCTTGTGGGCTGTAGACATTGGTGATGGTCCCCGCCTGATTCGAGCCTATTATTTCAAAATGTGCTGACAAGGTGCCTGCTGTGGAAAAGGGGCCACTAAGGATCGTGTGGGTGGGGTTCCACAATATTGGTAGACCTCCCGCTGCTCCCACGTAGTCCGTATACAAATAGTGGCAGCCTTTCCATATTTGTTGCAATATGATCTCCGCTTCCAATCCGGTGCATTTAGTCTCCTGCAACATTAGAATGTCTCGGGTTTCCTCTTTGATGCAGTCTCCGAGGATCCTTTGCTTGGATCTTCCATTAAGCCCTCTAATGTTCCAGGTGATGATCTTCATCATTAAGAGGAGGGGTGTAGGTGGAGGTATCCCTCCGAGAGATTTTGTATCTGTCCTGAGTTGATCATTAGGTGCCCAACTTCTTTGATCAGCTAATGTACTGGTTTCCGACCTCTTCTTTTGTTTTCGCGTGGTGTCTTTTTGGAGCTAGAGCTTAATTCTGTAGCAATGCCAAGGCGCGCTGTAGAGCCCACTGTTGAGTCGAGGAAGATCTTGTGTACCTTTCTTAGTTGTTCTTCTGGGAGGCCTTACAGGTCCCTCTGATCTAGGGCTTCCTCCAGTTTCTCCAGATCTATGCCAGCTAGATCTTGGGAATTCATTTGCATTTGAGTATCTCCATATGCATCCCCTGCTTCATCTGCATTGGTTTCTTTAAGCGGATCCGGAGGTGTGGTGGGGGTAATTGGGGCTTTTCCTGTCTGTGAACCTGCATGGGGGTTCTGGATCTCCTCTTCCTCTGGTAACTGGCTTAGAATGTCGTAGGCATTCCTGGTTTGGATCCAAGGTCTGGGATCGGCTGCCTGTCTTCGAATGGGATTTTTCTTCCTTTCCTGGATCACCGAGAAGCCATCTTTTTGCAGATTCTGAGTGACTTTGGGGGTTGGCTGATTTAAGGGGCAATCCCGAAACATATGTGCTCATAGTCAAGGGTTTGTGACCAGTCCTCATCCTGGTACTCCAGTATTACGACTCCTGGTAGAGCTTTGGCTATATTCATGTAGACACAGATGCGGGCATATGAGGTGTATTTGCGCTGCTTTTTAGCCTCCAAGGCCTTCACGTATTGACCAATGGTGTTTCCTATTCCCATAAGGATCTCCTCCAGCCAGAACTCTTGCGGGAGGGAGTAGAGGAGGATCCAGATGGGTGCCATTGTGAAGTCCTCCTTGTCTGGGTTGAAGCGCTCTGTCCAGTACCGTAGGAAAATCCCTGCTGAGTTGAAGAAATAAGGGCCATTTTCGAAGATGCGATCCTTGTCTTCTAGGTTGTAGAGTATGATGGTGAAGAAGCCTTTTGATCTGAGTTGGACTTCATAATCTCCTTTGGGGTTCCACCAATGTTTGATCCATTTATTCAGATCCCTTTCTGATGGCCAGAGTCCCAGAAATTTACCAATGAGGGCGTGTTCTTGCATAAACTGTGTGTGTTCACCCACCCTGGTTGAGCTTATGTGATATCTGGGCGCCTTTTCCAGTTGTGGGATGCATTTCTCGGGTTCCCAGCTGCGAGGTTCTTTGGGGTGGGAAGTGCTAGCTTCCGTCTCAATTTCCTGTCGAAGGCCCTGCTCTTTGGCGAGTAACTGCTCTCGGATTTGTTGCGGCGGCTCAAATGCTGGTCTTTTTGCCCGCGTTCCTAATTTGTCGTTTGTTGTTACATTGTTGTATGAGGGGGGTTTCCCCCCCTCTTCAGTTCCCATGGCTACGGACTAGAGCCAATATGGGTTCACAGTGATACAGTAGGTTTTCATGGCCGCAAATAGCGCTGAAGCTATCAGTTGATAGCTCGCATTGATTAGGGGATCAAAATTTGCTCAATTTTCAAATTGCTCAGAATGCGACGAAAACAGTTCCATTGTGTCTGTCTCGTCTTCTTGATTCCGGTAGTATATTTACTTTCGCAAACGGAGTCCGTATGGAGGAGATATCGCGATCTGTCTGCCAAGCCAAACATGCAAAAATTTGGGATGTTGACTGTACCTGTCCGTACAGTCTGTACGGCCACGTGGAGGGTCGTACCATCATGATGACGTGGCAGTTGATGACATGGCATATTTTTATTGGTTGGTTTTTGACGAGTCGTGTGTTGACACGTGTTCGGATTAAAGGCAAATGGGATGAGGACATGTGGCCCAATCTGGAGGCGCCACGTGTCACTCATTATTTGGCTATTGGATTTATGCAAAATATAGTGGAGGCCATGGGGTTCGACCCTTGGACCTCCCACCACACAAACATCCGCCCGACCAATACACCATTGCATGTTTCTTGTTTCATAATCCAATGCATATGTATTTAAAGTTACATTTTGTGATATTTGGAAAAGGGCGTGGGCCGGGGCTTAATCCCCGACCCATGGTTTCGTTGTAAAACATATGACCAGGTTCCGACTGTTGGTGCATGGTGCAAATGCATATATACCAAAGTTTTGTTAATGTATGGTGGGCGCATATATATAAATCCGCGCGGGGGTTGTAACATTATATTATATATATATATGTTACATATGTTATATAACATGCACGCGGATATATTAAAACAACGTTTATGCATTGTATTTGTGTGGGTTATACATTGTGTTGTGTGCGCACGGTTATTTGCGCGGGGTTTCACACTATAACCACGGTTTTTCATATGCCCGAGACCTGGAGCGGGAGTTACACGGTTTTAAAACCGACTTAACCACTTTTTAAAAGTGCGCGGTCGCATGTGCCCAGGTGCCGAGGCGGTTAGGGGCTGGGTGCCTTAACCATCCTACGATTTGTACAGGTGCGCAGTTATGCACGGGACTGGGTTTGAAGGACAAAGGGTGCGATTTGTAGAACCAGAGACAATAAAGTTGAAGAGGGAGATTTCAAGAAGGCCATCTTCTTCATTTTTCGACCGTTTCAGGTGCCGAAAGAGCCCAGACAGGGGTTTTGGGACGTTGTGGAGCCATTGGAGCAGTCAGTTTGTCATTTTGAGCACTGTAAGGCATGTTTTTGAACACTTTGAGCAATTTAATAATAATGATCCATTGGAAGCTGAACCAGGAGATGTAGCCCGAAGTGGGGTGAACTCCTTTATCAAGTTGTTGTGTTTATGTGCTGATGTTCAATGTTTTATGTTGCTATCTATGTGTATCTTTAAATAAGTAATCCTTTATTATGTGTTGCAAATTGATCCGGTTGCTTTAAAACACATAACATTTCACTTGCAATATTTATTCAAGTTTCA
>SNQJ01S0242070.1:0-13426 GCA_010110895.2 Picea sitchensis
AAGGACACCAATCCTTTTTAGAGCACCAACTCTAGGAGACACCAATCCCATTCTTCAGGGCACCGACTCCCTCCTCTTTAGGGAACCAACCCTAGGAAGCACCAACTCCCTTGTATTTAGGGAACCAACCCTAGGAAGCTCCAACTCCCTTATCTTTTACAATTTTCTTAGTAAGGATATCTTTTACAATTTTCTTAGTAAGGATATGAATCCATCCATGCTCCTCCCTTCCACCCTCACTTCATAAGAACCAGCAATTCTTATTCTTGGACTCTGCTTTTGTTTTGATATTCTTATCTGGACTATAGAGACACCTTCTTCTCACCACTCTTTCTCGTTTATATACTCTTCCAATTGGTGTGAGCTATGAAACATTGTGTCCCTTTGTTTGGACCATTGCACCTCTTCATTTTAACAGTAACAATAATCACTATTATTATTCAAACATTATTGTTAATTCTTTAATTCAGTGAGAGTGCTTTTCGTAAATCGATCATAGGTATGGATCGATTTCTTTTTAACTCGATTCCATGTCTCTGCAAATATTGAAGAAATCAAGTTCTACAGAGGCGCTTCCTTCAAACCATTTACATGTGACCATATGTGGAAAACCACGGGCTTATTAATTTAAGTGTCGCCTCTTCTTTTACCCTTATTTATTTATTCCATACGACCACATGTGGTGACAAGGCGCTAGGCCAACCGATTTCTTGATCACTTTTCAAAATCAACGATCACATTTTAATGTCACGATGAGATGGACGGTTCTCATTTACTTTGGAACTTCAGTTATTCGTAGCTCCTGGACTCTGGAGTAGCAATTCCTCTGAAGTGATTACCAACTGAATAATTCATAAAGCGCTTGATGTCGGTTAACACCTCCACTTAAGCTATCCTTCCACTATGCTTGATCATCGGTTGAGAACGCTCCTGAATTAGATCAACGGTTAGCGTTAACTTTGACCTTCGTCACTTCGGGTGATTTCTTCTACATAGGCCTTCAATCTTCCGAAGTTCATTTCGTCGAAGTAGATCGGATGGTTGGATTTCATTTCCACAAGGAACAATTCTCGATCATTTCAAAACTTCGGGACTCTAGGCATTTGCTGGTGGTGAAACTCCCAAAGTACATACTCCCAGAGTGACGTAGTTTAGGACGCCACTTTTTGATGTGGCACTGACTGAGTGGTTTCCACGTGTCACATAGTTTCATGACTTACGCATACCTAAAATTCTAATAGAACCTTGACACTTGTCACCATTTGATTGTGACACGTGTCCTTACTGATGTGGTCTGCTGACATGGATCTCCTGATGTGTGTGCTACGTGTCTTCACTTCATGACTTCAGAACTTCGGCCTTTAGGTGAATTCACATGTTCTCAACCCATTCTCGTCGAAGTGGTCAACGTTGAATTTGACCACTATCCTAATCCAATTATCATCATGTTTTCTTCAAATCGGATGGTCCTTCTTTAACCTGAAAAATATTAACTCAATCCAACGACTATCGGGAATTTGGGTATTCGGGATCTCGAGCCTTTTTCCTTTCTTATCCTATCCTTCCACTTTATATAGATTGGATGGTCAATATGGCTCCCAAAATATTTCTCAGATCGGATGACTCATGTTGTCTTTGGAACATTTGTGGCTTACATTGTCCTTCCACTTTACTTGATCCAACGGTTGTTATATTATGCGAAGTGTTCCTTGGATAGGATGACTCATGTCCACTTTAGGAATTTGGCCTTTGGTTAATCTTACTTGTTCTCAACCCTTTTCTGTCGAAGTGGTCAGCGTCGAAGTTTACCATTGTTGATCTAAAAGTTCATTTTATATTCCAGATCGACAACTAATACTTAACTCTAGATCAAATATTGATCTAATGGCTAGGAAACATCTCGAAGCTCATGCTTTAGATCTATTGGTTGAGATCTAATTCCTATGAATTATCCTTAATCTGAAGATCCCGGACTGTCCTGAAATGATAATGAATGGTTCATTTGCATCATCTCTTATGAGCTTCATGTGCATCATCTCTTATGAGCTTCTTTAATAATTGTTTTCTACATTTTTTTCATACCAACTCATCATTATAACGTAATTACATCGATTGTTGACATCAATGACAATATGTCCAACAACTTGATCAAACCCTGAGTGACATTCTTGTATATTCAACACTTGAAGTCATTAGCACCATGAAGAATTACTAAATGATATTCAAGTTTAGATACTTGATGCACTACAAATTTCTAGGGAAGACTAATCTAA
This sequence comes from Picea sitchensis, assembly GCA_010110895.2. Classification (NCBI taxonomy): domain Eukaryota; kingdom Viridiplantae; phylum Streptophyta; class Pinopsida; order Pinales; family Pinaceae; genus Picea; species Picea sitchensis. Next base: position 2,274 of record SNQJ01S0242070.1, read on the forward strand.
AATAAACTTAGTGTAAGTACTACCACAAATATTCTAACTAGCACAAAGCAAAAAGATAGAACCCTAAAAATTATATACCCTAAACAATGATTTAAGCCTAAAATATAACAAAAGACATGAAATAGGAAAACTCCACTACCTCATATGCATTTTTTATAGGTTTGTTGATGTGTTTTCTTGACACCCATCAACTAGGTGATTTTAGTCCATACTTGAACTTATGTCTCTCTCAAGTGGAGACCAAATTTTTAAATATGAAAGTGTCATATAACCCTCACTTATTGATCATGAAGACCCAACAAGTTGTTGGATATTCGGTTTTCATTGATGTTGTTGTGGTGCAGACCCCCTCCTCTCCAAGGGTTGTGCGACCTCCCGGTCTAGGATCTTCTCAAGACTGAATCAAAGCAGTCTTCAATTCCCTACTGGAACCTCTAATAAAACAATCCACAGGTCTCTATGAAACTTACACCCGCATGAACAAGCACTAAGTGCAAGCCTTTTTCGAAGTGACCGCGCCTTGTGACCACACGCTTATTCGAAAAGGTGTGTCGCGATTTTGCGTATCGGCTATATGTGTCAACCAACTCTCTGTCCTTCGAACTTTCGAGTCCCGAAATTCCAACAAGGGTCTAGCGCATGCTAGCTCCTCNTTATCCTCCAACCATATGACCCTTCACTATGACCTGGGGCCAATTCTTCCGAGCATGTCAGGATTTCACGTATCGGGAACTCTCGATGCGATTCACCTATGTTATTTCGATCCTCCAATACTAGAAATTATGAAATATTCAGATCAGATCAACAGTCCACACTAGCTCTCCATCCAACGGATGTGATTATTTCACGATTTCGCGTTTCATGAATCCTCGCAACTCGTACCTCCAACTTCTCGATTTACGAATCAGGGAAATGTTGATATGTCGCCACGTGTCCTCTTTCAATGGATGGTTCTGATGATTTTAGGATTTCGTGTTTCATGATTTCACTTTGCTTCTTCCAAATCTTTTGGTTTCGTGAAATTATGATGACTCCTCGTGACTAACCAGTGCACTACTTCTCTGATATCTAATAGCTTGTAATATTTCGGCTCTTTCTGAATGGGTCTTGACCCTCGATCTTGTCCAATCTTCAAAATTATTTTCTAAAGGATTTCTCCCGCTCAATCCTCCATACTTGTTATTTATTAGAACTTCAATTTTTTGTGCTTCACCTTTGAACGCTTCAACTCTTCAAAACTTAGAAACATTTATAAGTGTTCCCTCTCGAGACTTAAAACCACTACTCATCCTGAACTTCTGGCAAATGAAATTTAAATCTCACCCCTTAGCGCACACTTGCACTCTGTGTCTTTTTCAAAAGACTTTTTTACACCCTCCTGGCATACTCTGCGCTCAACCTCTTGAGATTTCAAACTTTAACACAAGTTTGTTTCTATATGCACTCCTTGTGCTCAATATGCACACTTTGCATATGGAATTTCCCCCCTATATCTTCTGAGATTTAAGTTGAAAAAGACTTCTTCACACGCACTCCTTGCGCTCTGCATGCACTCCTTGCATAATCTTACAGAAGAGAAACAATTGAACTCATTCAATTATTCATTCAATCACTATGAACATCATCCATTCACAAACACATAACAACATAGTCAAACCATAACAATATCAACACTGTTTATTTGGGTTAATTTCCTCTGTTCTATTCATTTCACAAGAAAACATAATTAAATTTGTTTATCCTTTACAACTATTACAAGAAAAACTTGTCTAAGTACCCAACGCTTTTTTGCTCTTCTTCCTCCTATCTAAATACTATTACATTATGTTCAAGTGATTACCTACTCAATTAATGCAACCTAATGACTAATCAGGGATAATATCCCACACTCGTAATACATTTACAGTCGTGTAAAGGATTTACAATGGTTTCATCATTTCAAACGGTGGCCCGGTTTTACACAACCAAAATTAATTAACGAGAATTCCAAAAAGTCTTCACACCACTTCCAAGCTAGTTAATTGTCGATTCAACTCCTTCGATGTGTTGAGGTGTCGATTCCAATTCCATGCCTGCTTCCTTTTGATGTGATTGCAATGCTCCTGCATCATACTCCTCTGGCTAAAATATTCATGGACTCTTGTCCATGAGCTCTTGCACTATCTTGCCATGTTTCAAAATATCAGGTTCACTTACCCAACTTGAATCTTCCATTGGGTGATCTTTCCACTTTACCAAATATTCAGGATACATTTTTCTTTTAGTTTTCCTTCCAACTCTTTGTTCTAAAATTTTCTCCATCTGAGGTTTTTCTACTATGGGCATTTGTTCTTCCCACTGAATCTCTTCTTGATCATCCAATTATCCTATATCATCTATGTTATAAGAATACAAATCTGCAATGTTGAATATTGGTGATATCCCATTATTATCTGGGAACTCAATCTCATAAGCATTTGCTGCAAATTTTCTAAGGATCTTGCATAGTCCTATCTTTTTCATAATCAACTTATTATATGTTATTCTGGGAAACCTTTCCTTCCTAAAATGAGATAAAAATGTATCTCCCACTTCAAATTGAACTTCCCTTCTTTTCTGATCAACTATGTCCTTATACTTTTGATTACTATCCTGTATCTGCCTCTTAACTTGATCATGAAGTCTTTGCATTTATGTAGCAAAATCTTTTTCTCCAGCACTCCTGAATTCATCTTGTTTCAATTCTCTCAATTTTGAAACCCCTCTCGATTGTCTTCCATATACTATCTCAAATGGAATTTTTATAGTGATTCTATTAACTGAATTATTAAATGCAAATTCTTCTTATGCCAGAATCTAATCCCACTGACGACCTTGTTTAGTGACTAAACTCCTTAACAAATTTCCCAGACTCCTATTCACCACTTCAGTCTATCCGTCTGTCTGAGGATGATATGCTAAAATAGAAGATAAATTAGTTCCCAGCCTCTTCCATATATTCCTCCAAAAGTGTCCCACAAACTTAGTATCCCTGTCTGAAACTATGCTTCTGGGCAATCCATGTAATCTCACAACTTCTCTGAAAAACAAATTGGCTATGTGTGTAGCATCATTTGTCTTCTGGAATGGTATGAAATGTGTCATCTTGGAAAATCTATCGACCACAAAAAATATGGAATCACTTCCCTTATGGGTTCTAGTTAATCCCAATACAAAATCCATACTAATTGCATCCCAAGGTCTTTCCGAAATAGGCAATGGTTGATACAAACCAGCGTTTTGTCTCTTCCCTTTTGCATGTTGACAAATATTACATCGGTCTACAAATTTATTCACATATGCCCTCATACCTGGCCAATAATACAAACTACTCAACTTTGCAAATGTTTTATCATGCCCAAAATGTTCGGCTAAACCTCCACTATGTTTTTTCTTTAACAAATTATCTCTCATTGAACATCTTGGTATGAAAAATTGGCTTCCTTTAAAAAGAAATCCATCATGGATCAAACACTTTGACCATGAGTTGTTATCCCTCAACAAAGGATTTTCATATGCTTCATAAGCCTCCTTAAAATTTGAATCTTCCTGATACATTTCCTTAAGGTGCTCAAACCCTAAGGTCTTCACTTGAAATTCTTGTATAACCAAACTTCTCCTGCTCAAAGCATCTGCAACTTTGTTAGCACTTCCAGAAATATGTTTAATAACAAAAGTAAAATTTTGCATGAATTTTACCCACTTAGCATGTCTCTGATTCAACTTCTCTTACCTAGTAATAAATTGCAAAGCTTGATTATCACTATAGAAGACAAACTCCTTTGGAATTAAATAATGTCTCCATTTTTTTAAAGCTTGAATCACTGCATAAAATTCCTTGTCATATGTAAAATATTTATCCTTAGCATCATTCAACTTCTCGTTGAAATAATCAACTAGCCTATTATCTTGATTCAAAACTGCTCCAATGGCTATCCCACTTGCATCACACCTCACCTGAAATGTCTTTCCAAAATATAGTAAAACCAGAATTGGTTGTTCTGTTATCTTCTTTTTCAAAATTATGAATCTTTTCTCAGCCTCCTCTATCTAATTAAAAGACTTATGTTTCTTCTTCACATTGTCCATCATGGGTGCACATATACCACTAAAATTTTTGATAAACTTTCTATAAAAACTTGTTAAACCATGGAAACTTCTCACCTCAAATATGCTCCTGGGTGACGGCTATTCTTTGATTTCTCTCACCTTTTCTGGATCCATATTCAATTCATTTGAATAGATCACAAAACCCAAATATATGAGCTCTATCTTCATAAAATAACTTGTCTTCAAGTTTATTAACAACTTTTCTTGCTGCAATTTTCTCATCACTAATGTCAAGTGCTTTAAATGTTCTTCCTTTGTTTTGCTGAAAACTAATATATCATCCAAATATACAATGAAAAATTTACCTATGAATTCCTTCAGTACTTCATTCATCAACCTCATAAATGTAATTGGATCATTTTTCAATCCAAATGGCATGACTATCCATTGAAACAAACCTTCATTTGTCTTGAATGTTGTCTTCCACTCATCTCCCTCTCTCATTCTTATCTGATGATATCCACTCTTCAAGTATATTTTTGAAAAATAACTTGCTCCACTCAAACATTACATCAAACCATCCATCATAGGTAAAGTAAATCTATACCCGATAGCAATCTTGTTAGTGGCTCTAGAATCTGTACACATTCTCCATCCCCCATCCTTCTTTGGACTCAATAAAGTTGGCACTGCACATGGGCTTAGACTTTCCCTGACTAAACCTTTATCCAACAACTCCTAAACTTGCTTCTTAACTTCTTCATTCTCTCGAGGTTTCAATCGATATGTTTCTTTGTTCGTCAAACTGGCTCCTAGAATCAAGTCAATATGGTGACTAATACTCCTAATAGGTGGTAATGAGTGAGGCAACTCATCAACTACTATGTCAGCAAAATTCTTCAACAACTCTTGGATTTCTTCAGGTAAATCATCCACAGAAGTATTGGTAAGGATAACTCTTGGCTTCCTTACTACAATAAATTACATTTCTTGATATTTCTTAACCTCTTTCAAGAGTTCCTTCCCACTCATGAGAAGTATTCTTGTGTTGGCTTCTTCCTTTTCTTTCTTCTCTTCTATTTGCATTAACATGTGGGTTCTACCATTATTTTCCAGAGTATAGGTATTTTTTCTCCCATCATGGATAACATTCCTATCAAACTTCCATGGTCTCCCCAAAAAAATATGGCAAACATCCATGGGAATTACATCACACAGAATCTCATCTTTATAGCCTCCTATTTTAAATTCAACTTTGCATTGTTGACTTACCATTACTTGATTTCCTTTCTGCAACCATGATACCTTTTATGGACTTGGATGTTCAGTTGTCTCCAGCTTCAACTTCTCCACCATATCTATTGATACTAAATTATCAGTACTCCCACTGTCTATAATCATCTTGCAAAAATTTTCCTTTGTTTTACAAGCAGTCTTGAACAACCTAGTTCATTGAACTGGGTCTTCTATTTCTTTCTTTGGCTTTAGAAGAACTTTCCTCATTATAAGATTTTGTCCTCCTTCTGCTGCCTTTGCTTTCACATTCTTTTGAGATTCAGAAATGTGTGCTTCTCCTCCTCCTTCTCTCTTCCTCTCAGGACATTCCCAAGACATATGTCATGTCTTTCCACAGGCATAACATTTAACTCTGCCTCCTCTACTTCTTCCTCTTCCTCGAGGAAAATAATTTCTCCCACCAAACGGTCTTCTTTGGGAACTTCATCCTCTTTCAAAATGACCATATGATTTATCATTCTCATCCTTAGCTTTCGGTGCCTTGTCACAGAAAACTCCCTTACCTTTATTTAAGCCTATGCTTCCATTCTGTTGCCTCTGGTTTCTGACCAACTTTTCTTCTACCTTCAGTGAAATCTAATAAGCATCTTCCATTGTCCTCACAGTCATCATATTGATTTCATCCTGAATTTCATACCTCAAACCATTTATATACCTGGAAAAAATTTCATCATCCTTCTCTCTTTGTCCAATCCTAATATTCATCCTATTAATTCTTTTGTATACTCTTTCATTGTCATACCCCTCTGCCTCAGGTTCTGCAATTTTTTGAACAGCTTTATCGAGTAATCCTTGGTTATGAATTTAGCCTTCAGTTTGGCTACCATATTTTCCCAATTCGTTATCTTATGTTTTCCTTTGCTCCTCCTTTATGCCTGCAGTTCATCCCACCACAATGTTGCATTTCCCTTTAATCTGGTGACAACATCTCTCACCTTCCTTCCTTCATCAACCGCTTCATAGTCGAAATACTTATCCATGGACCTTATCCAATCCAATAGTTCTTCAGCATCCAAATTACCTTCATACATGGGAACATCCATCTTTGCTCGAGCTCCCAACTTCACAACGGATTTCAATAAGTGTTATTCACCCTCATCTTCCACTGTACCTTCTTCAACTTCTATTTCTCCTCTTTCTACATCACTGACATCTTCAGTGACAGGTGGTCTCCTTTGCATTGCTTCCATCACTTCCAATCTTGCACGAAGTTCTCTCACTTCTCTTCCTACAGCATGGTTTTCCATAGGTGGTCCTGTGCATATCCTCAGCGACATCACTTCAACTATTCCTAAAACACTAAGTTCAACTTCAAATATTTTTCAGTCTCTGATACCACTTGGTGTAGACCCCCTCCTCTCCAAGGGCTATGCGACCTCCCGATATAGGATATTCTCAAGACTGAATCAAAACAGTCTTTGATTCCATGTTGGAACCTCTAAGAAAACAATCCATGGGTCTCTATGAAACTTCCACCCATGTGAACAAGTGCTAAGTGCAAGCCTTTTTCCACGTGACAATGCCTTGTGACCACACGTTTATTCGAAAAGTCGTGTCGCGATTTCGCGTATCAGCTATATGAGTCAATCGAATCTTTGTCCTTCGAACTTTCGAGTCCCGAAATTCTGACAAGGGTCTAGCACATGCTAGATCCTCCCTTATCCTCCATCCATCTGACCCTTCACTATGACCTAGGGCCAATTCTTCCGAGTGCGTCAGGATTTTGCGTATCGGGAACTCTCGATGTGATTCACCTTCGTTCTCCCGATCCTTCGATACCCAAAATTTTGAAATATTCAGATCATATCAACGGTCCACACTATATCTCCAGCCAACAACTGTGATTATGTCGTGATTTTGCGTTACGCGAATACTCACGACTTGTACCTCCAACTTATCGATTTACGAATTAGCGAAACATTGATCTGTCGCCACGTGTCCTCTTTCAATGGACGGTCCTAATGATTTTGGGATTTTGCATTTTGCGATTTAGTGAATTTCACTCTGTTTCTTCCAAATATTTTGGTTTCGCGAAATTCTGATGACTCCTCGCGACTAACCTTTGTGCTACTTCTCTGAGATATAACAACTTGTAAGATTCCGGCTCTTTCTGAATCGGTCTTGACCCTCAATCTTGTCCAATCTTCAAAATTATTTTCTGAAGGATTTCTCCCGCTCAATCCTCCGTACTTGTTCTTTCTTCGAACTTCAATTTTATGCACTTCACCTTTGAACACTTCAACTCTTCAAAACTTAGAAAATTTTCTACGTGTTTCCTCTCGAGACTTAAAACAACTACTCCTCCCAAACTTCTGGCAAATGAAATTTAAATCTCTCCCATTAGCACACACTTGCACTCTGTGTCTTTTTCAAAAGAATTTATGACACTCTCCTGGCATACTCTGTGCTCAACCTCCTGAGCTTTCAAACTTTAATACAAGTTTGTTTCTATACGCACTCCTTGCGCTCAATATGCACACTCTACATATGGAATTTCCCTGCTATCTCTTCTGATATTTATGTCGAAAAAGACTTATTCACATGCATTCCTTGTGCTCTATATGCACTCCTTGCATAATCTTACAGAAGAAAAAAAATTGAACTCATTCAATTATTCATTCATTCACTATGAACATCATCCATTCAAAAACACATAACAACACAGTTAAACCATAACAGTATCAACATTGTGTATTTGGGCCAATTTCCTCTATTCTATTCATTTTAGAAGAAAACATAATTACAGTCGTTTATCCTTTACAACTATTACAAGAAAAAATTGTCTAAGGACCCAGCGCTTTTTCGCTCTTCTTCCTCCTATCTAAATACTATTACATTCTTTTCAATCAGTTATCTACTCAATTAATACAACCTAATGACTAATCAGGGCTAATATCCCACACATGTAATACATTTACAGTCGTGTAAAGGATTTACAATGGTTCTGTCATTTCAAGTGGTGGCCCGGTTTTACACAACCAAAATTAATTAACGAGAATTCCAAAAAGTCTTTGCACCGCTTCCAAGTTATTTAATTGTCAGTTCATCTCCTTTGATGTGTTGAGGTGTCGATTCCAATTCCACGTCTTCTTCCTTTTGATGTGATTGTGATGCTCTTGTATCATGTTGGATAGTTGATTTTCATTGATGTCAACATAAGTGGTTCTCATTGATGTCAACATATGATATGGGTATAACTGAAGACGTATCCAAAGTGGTCCCCTTATGGCACAAATTTAAGCATGGTCGTCACAGGAAGACACTTTGAAGAAGTCTACAAGAAACTAGAGGTATGTTCATGAAGCATGAAGTTGTTTGAGGAATAAGGACATGAAGGATAGTGTAAATGTAGATAACACAACCACAGATGGAAAGTTCTTGTAATTTCGTTTCCAACGGTAGGTCGAACATCACGTAGTTCCTCGCGGTTGAGGAGTTATGAGGTCATAAAGTTGGAAGCCTCGAAGAATGGTTAAGAAGCCCCTAAACGGTTATAACAAGATGTTACAAGTCATTAATTAAAGGGTAAAGTGGTTATAATAAGAAAGTGTAGGTCGGCTCTAAAGGTAAAGAAAGAATTCACATAGAAATGTATAAATACACTTCAAGAAGCCTCTCATTCTAACATGCACAACTTTATTGAATATATTATATGTGATCACACTTGATCTATTTGGTGAATCTGAGGTAGCAAGTTTGAGGCAACAAAAGAGTAAGGAATGTGAAATTTTCAAGATTTCAAAGGAGAGTGAGAGTTTCTGAGAAACCCTAGTTTGGATGACCCTCGCGGGTCAATCTACTGGTATCACCCGAGGAACCCCTGTGGGTTGTATTTCCCTTGTCCCACGAGGCCATGCATGATGAATGGGTTAGTCACACGAGGATAAGAAAAATCTGTAAGAGGATGTTAGTACTAGGTTGTTGAGGTTGAGGAAGAGCTACATGTCTGAAATATTATGTATCATGTCATCTACAGGTGTAAAGGTATGTTATTCTATGTGTTTTGAGGCTTGCATATTGGAAGGTTTGTGACATGCTTGAGGCATGTCTTCATGATTTTTGGTATATGCCTTGAGGCACATATTGGATACTTGGAATATGGTTTGTTGTATGGTATATGCTTGAGGAATATCATGAGTTATATGACACGTGTTTGATGGTATCTCTTGGTTCATGGTTTATGGATGTTAGCACATGTTTGAGGAACATGGTTTGAGGTACATCTTGGTTATATGTTGGTTGTTATCATTCATGCTCGAGGCATGTTTTTGGTATATTTTTGAGGCATTGGTATATGCTTGAGGAACATATTTGATGCACGGTCTAAGGCACATCTTTGGCACATGTATGAGGTGCATTTCTTGGTGATATTGATGCATGTTTGAGGAACATCTTAATGAATTTATGTCACATGTTTGAGGTAAATGCACTAGATGTTGTGGTATAGGCTTGGTGATGTTGGTACATGTTGAGAAACATCTTGGTGACATTATGGTACATTGTTAGATATATATATTGGCTATCTTGGTATCTGGTTTGGTATATGTCATGGTGATGTTATCACATGCTTGAGGCACTTCATTGATGATATCTTATGGTACATGGTGTATGGAATGATTGAGACATATCATGAGTGATATGGTATATGGTTGAGGCACATGTTATGGTACAAGTTTTGTTTCATGAGTTGATGATGATATGGTTCATTGCCAGAGGCACTTCTTGGTAATGTTGGTACAAAATTTGGTTGATGTACATGGTATGGTACATGGTTGATGCATGAGATGGTATAGTTTTGATACATGGTTGATGTACATGATATGGTACATGGTTGATGTACATGGTATGGTTCATGGTTGATGCATGGTATGGTACAGGTTTTGTACATGGTATGGCAGCGGTTTTGGTATCCATGTAGTGGATCTACTTACAGTTGGTTAATGATGGTATATCAATGACAGAGACCGTTACAGTGATAGTAACAGGGACAATGATAGGTTGGATGATCATCAGTTACAAGTTGATGAGACAGTGATAGTCTTACAGGTGGATGTGACAGTGACATGTTGATGTGACAGTGATAGTCACATGTTGATTTGGAAGTGTTAGTCACAAGTTGATGTGACAGTGATAGTCATAGGTTGATNGTCATCCAAACCATAGTTCATAAGGGGTCTTGTCACTTTGTGGTCCGAGGTGGGATTTGTTAAGCACATGGACTGCTGTGTGTATTGCTTCTACCCAGTAGGTTTGACCAATGTTCTTCTCATTCATCATTGACCTGGCCATTTCCTGCACTATTATGTTTTGCCTTTCAATCGCAGAATTCCTTGAAGTCTCTTGATCCCATGCTCATTGCAGAATTCCTTGAAGTACCAAATGTCTGCTAACTTTTTGTTGTTGGACAACTGAGAGGGGGGGGGTGAATCAGTTGTTACTGATCTTAAACAATTATGATTCCTTTTAAAAACTCTTTGCAGAAACACTGAATGATGATCACAATAATGCAAATAAATAAACACAGGCACATTCAGCATCAGTCACATATATGAGAAACAGAGAGACATATATTTTCCGAGGAAACCCATGCAGGGTAAAAACCTCTTTTTCTTTTATATGATAACAACTGGTTACATTCTTTACAGTATCATACATATGAGCACCAACTCATAATGAGGATACAACCTCATCTTTGCAAGCTGCAACTTGCTGAGAGCACCAACTCTCTGTTTTCTCTAGCACCAACTAGAAGGAAGCACCAACTCCCTGGTTTCTCTAGCACCAACTAG
>SNQJ01S0242071.1:0-13426 GCA_010110895.2 Picea sitchensis
AATACTTTGAAGTGTTTCACATTTGCTGGTCTTTCCTTCCATAGCTTGTATGGAGTCTTAACACTATTACTTCTAAGCATCCATCTGTTTTGAATGTGAATTGTTGTATGCACTTATTGTACCCAAAATACATTTGTCAACTTGGAATCCATTAACATAGTTCTAGCCATTTCATGTACTGTTGTGTTCTTCCTTTCAACAAATCCATTTTGTTGAGTTGTCCTGGATACTAAGAATTGCCTCTTTATCCCATGCTCATTACAGAATTCCATGAATTCCTTTGATGTAAATTGTCCTCCATTGTCTAATCTCAAACACTTGATTTTCAACTCTATCTCAATTTCAACCATCTCTTTGTATGTATTGAATTTTTTGAATGCCTTCGACTTCTTTTTTAGAAAGAAAAGTGCAGTTTTTGAATGCCTCTGACTTCTTTTTTAGAAATAAAACTGCATTCATTCTTGTGTAGTCATCAACTAGTAGCATGAAATATTTTTCACCTTTCAATGCTTTTGTTCTTGTCAGTCCAACTAGATCAGGATACACAATTTCCAGTGGTTTTTTTGTGAAATACTCCTTTGACTTGAACATTTTCTTGGTTTGTTTTCCCTATAGACAATTCTTGCATAGAATGTTTGTTGGCTTCGAGATCTCGGGCATTTCTCTTACTACTTCATTTTTGCTGACTTTGACAAGATTATCAAAATTTATGTGACCCATTCTTCTGTGCTAGAGCCAACTTTCATCATCCTTTCCTAAGAAACATATTTCCTTTCCTATTTCATTTAGAACATATATGTTTCTTGGAGTACTTCCAATCGTAGCTACCAACTTGCCTGATTCTTCTTTCCTTATCTCGCACTTCTTTGAATCATACACAAGTTTGTGTCCTTGATCACACATTTGACTTACACTTAGAAGATTGTGTTTCATGTCTTCGACCAATAAAAATTTGTATTTCGTGGCATCCTTACTTTTGATATTGAATGTTCCCTTTCCAATGATCTTGGTTGAGTTGTCATTCCCAAATGAAACTAATCCATCTCTTTCCTTCTTCAATGTCAGAAACCCGTCTTTATCACATGTCATATGCTTTGAGCATCCACTGTCAACATACCATCCACATTTCTTGGGTTGAGCTTGTAGAGAAATATTCCATTCTTCAGTGTTGAATTGGTCCTACTTTCTTATCCATATACTTTGTGGTTCCTTGTTATGACTTTTGATATTTTTCTTTGGTTCCCTTCAAAGAACAGTGCGTCTGCAATATCTATCCATATGTCTAAAGTTGTTTCACTTGTAGAATTCTACCTCATCACTTAATGATCCAAATTTATTGTATCTTCTATTGTTTTCTTTATGAGATATTCTTGGATAAATATTTATTGTATAAAATTCATCATTTCTTTTGTTCTTGGTATTGGCTCTACAATTCACAGCTTTTTGCCTAAAATTATAACATGAATAACATGAACCAAGAAAATTATTTTGACACCTGGGAGTGGAAGATCTTTTGAATGGTGTTTCTCTTATGAATACTTCTTCTTCTTGAGGTCTTTCTCTAGTTGGTTTCTACTGATATTGACTTCTGAATCTTCTAGGTCGTGCAGTGCCTCTGTAATCTTCCCCTTGAGTTTTCTTGTCTTCCTCTTTCGAGGGACCTCTGACAGCTTCTGCATAGCTTCTTGGTTTTGCTTCTTTCTCTGTCATTTTGGAGATTGAACATTTCTCTGGCTATGTCTGGTTGTATCCCAATCTAGATCTATCATAGTAAGGTCTTTGACTATTAATGACATTATCCAATATCTTGGTGTTTTTTTGTCGCATGTCCTTCTTCTAAAGATATTTTCTTAGAGTGACTATCTCAGCATCCAAGCCTTCAATGGTCTTGTCTCTTTATTCTAACTTCCCTTTGAGTGCTTATTTAATTCTCTTATTTTCTTCTACCTGTATTTTTATCCTCGTGATTGTATGCTCGACTTATTTGGAGTTTTGAGTTAGTTCTTCCTGGTAATAATTTCTATGGCATTCAACAATTCTTCTCTGTAATTGACTACCTCTTTGTATTCTTCCTTGGAGCCTTCTTCATAGAAGTCTTTTATTTCCATGAATAGTACCCTTTCTATATCATTGTCATTGACTTTGTCTTTTTCAGATGAGGAATTGTCTTCCTTGGTGCAAAGACTTTTCTTGAAAAACTTATTTTTGTTTCTTCTACCCTTTTGAATTTGCTTTTTCTTTTTAGGGTCATCTTCTTCTTCATTTATTTTATTTTTCTTATAAGGGAATTTATTAGCAAAATGACCAACACCATCACAATTAAAACAAATCAATGGAATCATACCTTTGTATTTTTAGGTTCCCTTTTTTAGTCTTCTAACGAAGTTAGCCACCTCTTCATCTTCTTATGAATCATTATTGTAGCTAGAGTCTGACTTTAGCTTTTGTTTATCTTTCTTTTGCGTCTTCTTGGATTCCTTGAATGTTGCTTCCTTCATGACAATATTTTCTTGCTATGTCCTCATATCATAAGTTGTGAGTATTATGTGCAATTCATCCATGGTCATTGTAGCTAGGTCCACTCTTTATTCTAGAGCTAAAATTTTTGGATCAAATCTCATTGGTAGAGATCTTAATGCCTTTTTTAAAATGACTTGTTCCTTTATATCATCTCCCAATCCTTTGATATTTTTTACTATCTCGTCGACTCATAGAAAATAGGCTTCTATGTTTTCATATTCATTCATCTTCAATTGTTTTAACTTGGATCTGTAAATATGAAGTTTAGATTCCTTAACTTTTGTATCTCCTTCATAGATAGTCTTCAGTTTATCCCACATTTATTTTTCATAATAACAGTGCATAATCTTGCTATCTATCACTTGAGTCACACCATTTTTTACAGTGTTTCTATCCCTTAAATAATTTTCTTGGATCTTCTTTCCATATCTATCTGTCGGGGGAGTGGTGGGTGCTTTGTATCCATCTATGATTAATCGCCAAACATCAAATCCTTATGTTTGTATACAATTTTTCATTCTTCTGCTCTAGAATGCATAGTTCTCACAATCAAAATGGTGTACCCCAATCCTATCATGATCCATGATCTCCTTCCAGTGGTTAGACTGCTTCTTAAAGGACCTACTCTGATACCAATTGTTGGATTACTGAGAATGGGGAGAATCAGTAATGAGAAATTATAGTAATTTTAACCACAGTTTATTCTTCAAAAATATTCAACAGTTTATCATTAGCATTCAGTATATCATCAACAGTATATTCATAAAAAATATCACATCAAAATAGATACATAGTACACAGGAATTTACATGGAAACCCAAATGGGAGAAAACCACAGACTTATTTTCTTATATATCAAAAGAATACATTCATTGGAAGCACCAACTTCTAATTCTCCAGCTACAATTGGAAGGGGGATCCAACCCCATGTTCTCAAGATCCGACCTAAAGGAAGCTACAACTCCTTGAATTCTCTGGCTCCAACCAAAAGGAGGCTATAACCCCTTAATTTATCTATCTCCAATCGGAAGGTGGGTAAAACCACCTATCCTTTCCCCATCCTGTCGCCCTAAAATATAAATGTACAGCAATTGTCACGGATTCTGCTACTGTCACTGCCACAAACTATGTCAATGTCACAAATCTATCACTGCCACTGTCACAACTCTATCATTGTCCCTATCAAAACTATGTCATTTTCTCATCAACCTATATTTGATTATCAACCAACTAAAATTGTACCATACCATGCATCAAGTGTATACCAATATGCATACTATCTCATGCATCAATCATGAACCAAAAGATACATCAACAATGAATAGTGAATCATGAACTAGATAATCAACCTTGTAAAACATGTTCCATATAACATATCATCAACCATATGCATATGTGTACCATGTCATCAATGAAGCATCTCAAAGAACCTATGCATGTCCTTCATGTATACATCACCATACAACATGAATATCCCTCAACCATGTACAAGAAACTCAAACATGTGAGCTATAAGAACCATTCAATGTTGTACCATACATATGAGTGCTCCTCACTCAGCCAACATTATACCATATCTAAGTACAATACCAACAATACCAAGAATGCCTTAAGAATTCACCACATCATATGCAAAAGTAATCATCAAAACAAACATGAAACCATACCAGAACTTTTGTAGCTTACTTGAACCTGTAGAATGTTGACTTGTGTACTTTCTTTAGGCTTCAGGGACTTGGTACTAACATTTACCCAAATTTACTAGTTCCTCGCTAGAAATACATGTGGTAAGCTATGAGTTCCTCGTTTGACAGGTATAGAGGAACCAGCGAGTGCCTTGCTAGTCAGGTATAGCGCAACAAGAGAGTGCCTCCTAAATTAGGGTTTTTAGAAACCCTAGTCTTCTGCAAGTTTGAAAATATCACTTCACTCTTTTCTTGCACTTACCCTGCTACCTCAGACTTCCTGTCACATTCACAAAAATACCAAAATAGACCATAACAATTCAATAGACCATAACAATTTCACTAGATCTCAAGATAAATTATCAATGAATAAGTGTGTGAATGTGTGCAAATGAATGACTCCTTGAGGTGTATTTATACCAATTCTAGGTAACTCCCTTCCTTACTTTGGGGATTCTAGGGTTTTTTTGTTACAACAAGTTTACCCCTTTGATTAGTTGACTTGTAAAAAACTAGGGCTTCTTAACCACAATTTGGGGCTGCCAACTTTACAAGGTCATAACTCCCTAACCATGAGGAACTACATGGCATTCCACATATCACTGTAAATGGAACGACAAGTAATATTAATTGATGAGGTTCATTCATGCATTTAGATTGTTATTCATGTCCATATTCCTCATTCAACTTCAGGTACCAAAACCACACCGTCGAGGCTACTGCAATATGCTACCAGAATTTTTCAAGGATTGACATCAATCTCTAAGGGTTGACATAATTCTCGAAGATCGCTCTCCAAGGATTGACATCAATGACAACCAACAAACCATTTTCCAACACTTAAATCATAATTATTAGCTTGAATTTATGTATCTTTATTTTTATATAAGAGTCATGGTTTATGTTCACACTTTGAAAAATATTACATATCTATGAATTTTTTGTATTTGATTTCTAGAACTGAAATTTATTTTAATGATTATAAATTTTAATGTAGCTTTTTAAGTTAAACTTCTCATAATTCTTAGAAACAGATTAACCTAACTTCCATCTCCTGATATTCTTTCCCTTCAGAATCCTCTTTGATGGTTTGAGATACTATCTCCTTTTTCCTAAGTTTTGGTTCCCTCAAGGTGGATTTGAGAGAGGGATCTATTGTATAAATGTGTACTAAAACTCTTGTTTTCATTTCCTAGTTTTCTTGGTCCTGATCTAACTTAGATGCCAAGGTTTGGAAGATGTTACTCACTTTGGGACCACTATTGGAAGCAAGATTGAGGTGTTTCTTACTTGACTTTCATTTTCTAGGTACTTTGACAAATTGGTCTGTATCTACACCTTTCTCTATTTTTCTTTTCATGGATAATATGTTGAGTGGACATTGTTGGCACAGGAGCAGACCCAGGGTTCAACACTACAACAACGCACCAAAAAAACTCTAAATATCATCCCTTTCGGCAACACCTACGAAGTAGATGAAGTCTCACCCGAGGTAGAGGCAGGGGTGGTTGCGGGACTCAGATGTCTGCAACCTTAGATGGAACACAGATCTATTATTCTAACACTTAACAAAGCACTCAACAGTTAATATTCATTAGTCTTAACCCTTCATTCACATTGCAAGTAAAACCCTAATTACATAACATCACAGTATTCATTCAGATCTAAGTTATTTAGGTACTAAGCATCAACATATCTATCTATCATTCATATATATTAAAGCACTATGAAAGAAAACACATAAACACATCAATACATCGCAGAAAGCATAGAAACCCAACATGTATGTGGTTCACCCCCACCCTGGGGCTACGTCCACCAACTCTTCTCTTCTTTATTATCTTTGGTAAAGCTTCTTACAATCACATAACATCCAAGTTCTACTCCGCAGAAGACAGGAGATTTGCGTGCACTCCACTAGATTCTCCTTCTTCTAGCTAGGGTACAACACCAAGCCTTCACATAGTGTCTTACAGATACTTGCACTAACCTTGCAAGCCTCACATAGTATGAACAAATCAATTACAATTCTTGATCACATAGATCCAATTCTAGCACTTAGCACTTTCAATCAAATAGATCAAACTACTTCCTACATCGCTTGACCTTCTATTTATACTTTTACAAAATAGGCCTAATCATGGGTAAACCCATGGGTCGTCATCCCATACCCATTACCTAATCCTGAATCCCAAAAAGGGCCCTAAAAGGAGTCAAGATCCCATGATCTCCTCTTCGTCTTGCGCTCCACCTTCGACAGCCTGTCAAGGTCCCAAAATTAAGTCAAACATGACCAAGAATCCTCAAAACTTAGTCAAGGGCCAACATGCCCCCAACACTCACCTGTGACTCATTCCGAGTCACTCTGATATGATTAGTTATGCTTCAAAAGCCTCGAGCTTGGCTCGAGCTGCTTCGACTTGTTGTTGTGCTATGACCTCCTGTTAATCGAACTCTTGAATGACTGCTTCGTTGACAGGTCCCTCTAGGCATTGTTTAGCTGTAGTGACGACTTGCTCCAGTTCCACCCCTCGGCCTTTGATTTCTGTGAATAGTTGGTAAGCCTCATCCTATACAAGTTGGAGCCTCTGAGTTACTTCCATAATGTTTCTCTGAATAGTGTGGACCTGCTGCAGGGAAATCCATTGCTCTTGGGATCAGTTCATTCTTTCCATAGCTGACAGGGGCTTCAATTGCACCTGTATTTTCTCTGCTTGCTTCTTTGATTCCTGTAGTTGTGAGTATAGTGCCTTCAATTATGGATTCTCAATGAGTCACTCATGCATCTGGGCACTTCAATCGCTCAGTTTCTTGCATTCCAGGGAAAGGAATTTTATTCTTTCAACTATGCTTCGAGCAATTGCTTCTCTTTGATCCCTTACATCCTACGGGGTGTCTAGTACGGTGCGGAGCGCTAAGTATATTATTCATTGTTGTAGCTGCTAGATAGCTTCTGAGAGATGCTCTACTTGATGCATGACTCAATATTATTCCTATGGTTCTAATCTTGTCATAGAGTGGAGTTCTATGTTGACTGATTCTTTCACTTCGAGTTTCTCTGCGAGCAACTGTTCTTTTTCTTGTTGCATATGTGCTTTCTCTTCTTCAAACTTTTCCTCGAGAGAAACCTTCTCTTGTTCTACAACTTTGCATTGTTATACGATTATGCCTTACACTTGTTTCAAGGTTTGGGTGGCTTGTTCTGTTTCTTCTTGTGCACGACGAAGGTGAGCTTCCACCGCATCAGCTAGTCGGCAGAGTTGGGCTAGTTCATCTCCCAAATATGGTTCTCCGGATGGAAGGGGCACAGTGGACACTGCGCAGCTGGACTGAAGGGCCTATTGTACCCCTCAAAATTCGACCTTAATTCTATCCTACATTTCCTCCTACTTAGCTTCTTGTTTCTCCACGATTTCCAGCAAAGCGTCGTGTAGGGCTGCTATGATGAAGTCAAAATCATCAGTAATGAGCACAGTCTTCATCTTGCTCACAGTGGCTCTCGATTTATTTCGAGAAGAAGGTTTCAGAGGAGAAACATTCCTCTTCTTCAGGGGATCAGTCTCATCTCTAGGCATTGTTACTTCACCTTGCTTCTGTTAATCTCCTTTGCCATTTATATCTTCATCATCACCCCCTCGGTCAGGTGATACGGAAGCAATATTTCCTGAGGCATTGCTTAAGTCTTCGACTTCTTTGGTCTTCTTCGTTTTGTTGGGTCCGAGTGTATCATGTTCTTTGTGTGTGGTCTCTGGGCTATTAGGGTCAGACATATCTGTAGGGTTTGATCAAATAAGGAGGTATGTTGACCAGTCCTTAGTGATCTCCTCAAGGTACTCTTCCATGAGTTTGTAGTACGACTGAAGTTGCTCCTTATGTTCATCGGCTCGCATTGTAAGGTAGATGAAGTGACAATCTACGTAGAAATTCATCAAGGGTCAGAATATTTGTAGGGTGTTCAGAGTCATGTGAGGTTAAACTTCGATGGCTCTCTTCAACTGAAGGTAATATGTGTGAAAAATAGTGTTCGACTGCCACTGTTTGTTCATATCACTCAAGTACCAGAGTGTGGTGAACTTTACAGCAAGCAACTTGAATGGTTCAATATCCAGAAAGGTTGCACCTTCCGGCATATCCCAGGAAACAAAGGCGATTAGGATCAGGAGCCAGCTAAAGTGAAACTCATAGCCCTGATCCTATTCTTCACAACAATCTAGTTCCAGTTGATTAACTAGGTACTTCACCCAGTTCATCTGTAGACCTTCCATGCACTTCCCTACAAGGTCAACGACAAATCCTATGACCTGCGTGGGTCGCTTCTTCCTTAATAACTTTCCAGCTATTAACTGGCAGGCTAGGCACACTGCGCCATTATGGATGGAGGCTACCTTGTATCCTCGCATCCCCTTTTCAACATTGTCATATGTATCCTTGATCTTATGTTCTAGTGTGCGATCTGTGGCTTTTCCTGGATAGAAATCCTATGGGTCGGGTCCTTGCATACTTAATCTTGTGATCCTATGGATCAACATCAGATCAACTATGATACAACAGTCTAGCCATAAGTAGCCTCCATGGTAACATGAAAGAAATAGCTTGACACAGGCGTTGACTTCCTGGTGCCTTCTAAAGTGTGGTATTTTCATTACGTTTAACAAGGTGGACTACGCGAGGTTCATCTTCCATGGTTGGGGAATTATCTTTGAGGTCTTCCCTTTCATCCTGGTCAGGTATTCATACGGGGCAAGTGTACTAAAGTTCTTGTGATATTCGAGGTTGAAGTCACTAAACTTCAACGCTGTGATCTTTTCTTGTTGTGCTCGAACTGCCTGTATCCCCTTCGGGAGGTATGCAATAACCATGGTGTACTTGAAATCTCTTGGCACACTATATCGACTCACCGTTCCGGCCAGAGGTGGGATGTAGTCAAGCAATATGGTCGGGATTAGCTTCTCATTTGCTAGGTCATATCTGTGTTTGGTTCTCTTTTCCGCTGATGGTCGAGATGGTTCGGCTCCGCAAGTAGTCGATGGAGAGGCTTTCACTCCTCTTGTCGATGATTCTTGTACACCCAAAAACATCACTCTTTCAGACATGACTCTCTCAATCATGAGGTTGATGAGTAATTCCTTCACAGATTATTCAAGTGCGCTCAATTCTTCGGATATACATGCTCATGGTTGAATATCTCGGGTTCGAAGAGTAACTGCTCAATGCCACAGGATGGATGGCAATAGTGCAATGATCATTGTGAAAAATCAACTATTTTGTGGGCTCAGATAGTCACGGTTAACAAAAGTGTTCTCGTTGTGTGGCACAACGGGATAAATAGATAACTAGGCAACGAATCTCTTGCAATGGGTGAGAGCCTTCATTAACTCAGTTATGTCTATTATGGCATGGTCCCAATGGTCTGGTGGTGAACTTTCTGACCATAAATGCATTTATACCCATTCAGGTCGTCGGTCTAATGGTTATACTGTTTCCAACGGCTATATTGCTTCACCCTAGCGAAGTGCCATGTGACGTAGTTCTGATATCCTGACGAAGTTCCTATTTTGTAATTTTTTTGTCTGCGAAGTTCCCTCTGGAACCTTCTGTAACTTTTCAATCGTAACTCTCTTCTTACTGAGTTTTCTATCCTTTTTTCCAGTGAGCTTCGTCTCAGGATTCCTTTTTCCATTCTGATTCTTATCTTCTTTTGGTAGAGTAACTTCGTGTTGTTGAGATTATTTCCTAGAAATCAGGGGTAATACTTTATCTGTATCTGGAATAGGTACTTTAGTCTTCTGTGGGTCTTCTAGTGTTCTTCCAACTTCGACATCCGAGTCTCTATTTTTAAATAGCTTTGCTTAGTTCTCTTGTTCTTCAATCAAGTGTGCGATCTTCCTAGTCATGAAATCTTTCAACTCTTGCTTCTTTTGTTCTAAGACTTCTTCTTCTTTCCTTCTGGCCCGATCTCCTTCAATCCAAGCTTTTCCTAGTAACATATCAAATGGAGTGTTGTTCTCAATAAATTTAACAACTTCAAATTCTTCCTCTGTTGAAGTTCCATGAGCACTCATAGATATCTGGGTAAGTCTTCCACATAGGGTTATCAGCTTTCCTCTGAGTAATCCTATTCCTCCCAATGAAGGAATCATAACAGGCTCCCCTAAAAGTTTCCAAGTTCTTTATGTCATGATATTCACCTGTGTTTCCTCATCCAGAACACAGTCAATGTCGAAGTCTCCTATTCTTGTTTCAATGCACTCTTTTTCTTTGAAGATCTATGATAATCTGATATGTCGGTGGTCATTCAAGGTTTATTTCATCTGTAGCAATACTTTTTCTAATTCTTTCTGGGGTTCTTTCATAATCTCATGAGGTTCTGCCATAATCTTAGTTGCTTGACCTTTCTCATGGTCTTCTTGTCTCATATTCATCCTTTCAACCTTAGCAATCATTCTAGGGAAATCCAATACTTCACGGTCCATAGCTTTGCAACAGAGGCAACTAGGTCTTCTACCAGGGCATTCCTTAGCCAAATGTCTCGATCTTATGCAACCGTAACAAAGGGTTAATCCTCTCTTTCTTTTAAATGATCCCTAGCCTCTTTTGTACTGCGCACTAGGATTATGGTAGCTAACCTGCAACAAATTATTTCTAGGGTCCTGCATCCATTTGTTAATCCAAACATTCTCTCTATGCATAGGTATAATATATCTTTCACTATTCTTATCAGATCTACTCATACCAAATCTTCTTTCTTCTATCAGTGCCCTAGTTTTCAAGCTAGGACAAATCTTATCAAACATACCTAGATCCATACTTTAGAAACAAAAATTTCCACTAATCTTATCTTCAGCAGAGCATAAAGCTTCCAGATCTAAAACTTTTCACTATTCTTACCTTTATCAGAGCAAAAATCATTCAGATCTTACCTCTTTTCTTCAGATAAGACTTATTTTCTTAGCACAGAGCTTCGTAGATCAAGTAGAATACTGTGCACTAGAGCGACAGATCTATGCACAGAGCTCTCACAATTTTAGGTTAGATCTTCACATAGAGCTTCTTTTTCTTCAGTTCCCAGCAATCACAGTTTTAGGTCCCGACAACAGAACCATTTTTTGGCACAGGGGCAGACCAAGGGTTCAACACTACAGAAGCTTACCAAAAAAACCCTAACTATCGGCCCTTTCGGCAACACGTACGAAGCAGATGAAGTCTCACCCGAGGTAGAGACAAGGGTGGTTGTAGGACTCAGATGTCTGCAACCTTAGCTGGGACACATATTTGTGATTCTAACACTTAACAAAGAACTCAGTAGTTAATATTCATTAGTCTTAACCCTTTATTCACATCGCAAGTAAAACCTTAATTACAGAACAATGTAGTATTCATTCAGATCTAAGGTATTTAAGCACTAAGCATCGATATATCTATCTATCATTCATCTATATTAAAGCACTAAGTAAGCAAACACATAAACACATAAATACATCGCAAAAAGCATAGAAACACAACATGTACGTGGTTCACCTCCACCCTGGGGCTACGTCCACCAACTCTTCTCTTCTTTATCATCTTTGGTCAAGCTTCTTACATGCACATAGAGTCCAAGTTCTACTCTGTAGAAGACAAGATATTTGAGTGCACTCCACCATATTCTCCTTCTTCTAGATAGGGTAGAGCACCAAGCCTTCACACAGTCTCTTACAGATACTTGCACTAGCCTTGCAAGACTCACACAGTATGCACAAAGCATTTACAACTCTTCATCACATAGATCCAATTCTAGAAATTAGCACTTGTGATCACATAGATCAAACTACTTCCTACATTGCTCAGCCTTCTATTTATACTTTTACAAAATAGGCCTAATCATGGGTAAACCCATGGGCTGTCATCCCATACTCATTACATAATCCTAAATTCCAAAAAGGGCCATAAAAGAGGTCAAGATCCCGTGATCTCCACTTCGTCTTGCACTCCGCCTTCGACAGCCTGTCGAGGTCCCAAAATTAGGTCAAACATGACCAAGAACCCTCAAAACTTGGTCAAGGGCCAACAGACACTCATGGAAAATATTCCCATTTTCATGGCATTTCCTACATATGAAGTGAATGTTCTTAAAATCTAGGGTTTATGTCCATTCTGAATCTTGAAAACTAATACAGATTAATTCTAAAAAATATTTGATACATTCATGTAGACACATATTTGAGCATAGGAAATATATTTACTTGTTTTTATTTCAAAATTTTCGACAACGTTTCTCTACATGTTCCAAATTCTTGTGAGTATCTCTTCATCCAAAAAATATTGAGGTAGTGAAATATAAGAAAATTTAGTCTTTGGACTAAATTCTTCATTGAGAATCATATAGGCAAACCTGTTGAATTGAATAAATAGGGTTCATCCTCAAAGACATGTCCTTTGTCCTCCATTCTCGCAAAAATGGCCATGAAAAATCCCTTAGATCCCAACATCAAGTATGCATAACCCTGGGACTTCCATATTGTGCTAATCCACCGGACCAATGCCTTCTCTAAATACCAAATCCCTACAAATTCCCTTATAATAACTACATGTTCCTTCATGTATTGGATGTATATGACTATATTTGGGGGATGTGACCTCATAGTGAGGGTATTTTGTTGTCTTAACTAGGAAACCACCAAGTCATTTGCTATCCCTTTTTCTTAGATATGAAATCTTCACTAGAGATTATGACCCTTCTACCATTGTGCCAAAAACTCCTAGACTCTATTTTCCTACACCCCCCATTATTGTTGTCTTTCTTAATTCTTCTAACTACAACCTCCTCCATTGTTTTTTTCCAACCGAATTTCAAATATTTGTAGACCATTAAAGAGAAAGTCTCACTCAAAAAACAAATCCAACATCAAGGATAGTTAGAAAACAATATTGTTATGTCATAAATTTTTAGAACTTGTACCTGATGTAAAATTTGATGTTATGTGTGACTTTCTCATTTGAGATTACTATGTCATACAACTTGTGTCAACTTTTGTGTCATTTAAAAAAAAACAAGATGTTTAGAATCGTAATATATTATCACTAAAGCAAGCGCAAGACACCTCAAATGAAATTGAGACACAAGACAGAGCACTAATAAAAAAAATTGTTATAGTGTTTGGGGAAAATAATAAATACTAAATTTATTATTATTATTATTATTGTAGTGTTTGGGAAAAATGTAAGTGTGTGTGTGTGTGTGT
>SNQJ01S0242072.1:0-13426 GCA_010110895.2 Picea sitchensis
TATGAACAGAAAAATACCCTTCTAGTAGATTCAACCACTTGTCTACAACGTCTGCGTCTATCTGACCTTCAAATATAGGAATATCAAAGTTTATTTGTACCTTGAAGGGGGCGACGCCTCCGTTCGAAGAAGATGCATCGTCTGTTGGTAGTCGTCGAAGGATTTGCGCGAAACTATCCATCATCTCGTTCCTCTATTGCGTGAGGGCTTCCTCAATCAACAGTTTGAAAGGATCTCCTGTCCCTTCATCTTTCTTTTCTCCTGCCATGGGAGGTCGCTTGGGCGTGCGAGAGCTTTTGTCCTCAAGAGAAACAAGCTCGAGACCCAACTCTTTGTACTCCGACCTCGTTGGGGACATGCATTAAGACGACAAGGAGCAGACCGCTCTGATACGACTAATCCGGATTTTATGAGCAGAATGAAATGAATATAGATTATTAACAGGTGCTTAACACAAAATAACAAAGATACAGTAAAATTGGTTTTCTATTCAATAACGAAATAAGTTGAAATTGTAAAATGCAGCGAAAACAAGCTTGTTGGAATGGTGGCGGCTTATCTCTGAGAAGAGATGTGACGGCAGCGCGCATTCGCAAGAAGCAGGTTACAATGAGGCTCTGAAGGCCTTTTTACAATAAGCAAGAATGCAAAAAACCCTAGACATCCAAAACCCTTACCCTAGGAGATGAAGCGCCAAAAGTCATGTGGGCCCTGTTTGGGTAAGTTAGTACATCAACTTCCCGGGGTCGTAACTTTTGCATACGATCTCCGTTTTAGGTGTGTGATAGCCCGTTGGAAAGGTATTATCGAGGAGATTCATTTTGGGGGTTCAATCTTGCCTTCAGCTATCATTAAGGAGATCGATACCGAAAATATTTCATTTAGGCCCTCAAAATGGCCCCGGAAGTTAAAACTGCTAAAAATAGTAAATTGCCAAAATTGTCAGAAAATTGTTTTGAGCCAGTTGGAAAAGGTGGGTGGCCAAAAATATCCATCTGGATCAGTCAACCCAGTGCCTGGACAAGTGGAGTGGGATAGGTGAGCAGGAAGCAAGATGAAAAAGTGGTGTTGTGAAGGGAGCGGACGATGGCTTTTCAGAAATCCCNTGGGCAAAGCATCTCAAGGTTTTATTTTTAGGCTTTTGTCTTTTACCAGCTTGCTTTTACTTTTTGGGCCTTTAGCCCCTTCTTCCCACGAGGTAAGGTGCAGTCCTGAAAGTAGGTCAACCCAGTGCCTGGACAAGTGGAGTGGGATAGGTGAGCGGGAAGCAAGATGAAAAAGTGGTGTTGTGAAGGGAGCGGACGATGGCTTTTCAGAAATCCCCCCCAGTGGAAAACCAAAACCTACAGACACAGGCTTATTAGGGCATCCTGTCAATCCCCCCAGACATGGTCAAGTGGGCAAGTGCAAGATCCAAGCATTTGTTAGAAACAAAAGGAATCAAATGCACATATTCAAGGGTTTTGATGATCAAAGTGACACACACCATGATACCCGAACTAATTACCTCATGGAGCAAGAACCACTTCTGACACAGGACCAAGCCAATGGTGATGGATGTTGTTGCTGCTTGACAAGACAAAGGCGTTGGAAGAAAGAAAAGGTGGACCCTCCAGGGCCATGCTAAAATCAATCCTGCTCTCGATACTCCATATCTAAGACCTGTGGACCTCGAGAAATGATCTCCTAGTTATCCCTAAAAGTGGGGGATAACACTGCCATAAAAAAAGCTTCCACTACAACCGTTCCATCCACCAATCCCACATAGAGACTGGGGAAATCCCCAAACCAAATGAGATGCCAATATATCTAACAATAACTCTAGGGCGAACAAAATTCCATGCTGCTGAAATCCAAAGTAAGGGTTTTATACTAAAAATAATGGTAAGACTGCATTCAGCCAACAACCATATTACTAGCTGAATGTGGTTTTACCATTATTTTTAGTATTAAACCATCACTATGAATCCTAACTTCATGGATCCTAACTTTATAGGAATTAGATTGGAAGTAGAGATGAATCATATATTAGAAGAATGGAGAACAGAACAAAAGGAAAAATATTACTAAAAAAACTATGTAAAATAAAACGATAGAAGATCAATGCATTGCATGGTGTGAAAAAATGTTCAAGGTAAAAGAGGTAAAAAAATGAAAATAATCATTAAAATCAATAACTCAATTAATCTAATATAGTTATACAATGCACATTAAAAACTAAGATATTACAAGGATAGTTCCTAATAACCTAAATATTCTCATACAAATATTATATACAATTGTGTGTAAATTACTATATCAGTGTCCTATATATACTAATTCTCTCTCATTACTCATGTAGCCCAATTCAAAGCATTTAATCATACACTTATATGGGCTAGAGTGCCATAATAATAGATGAATCATATATTAGAAGAATGGAGAACAAAACAAAAGGAAAAATATTATTAAAAAAACTATGTAAAATAAAACGATAGAAGATCAATGCATTGCATGGTGTGAAAAAATGTTTAAGGTAAAAGAGGTAAAAAAATGAAAATAATCATTAAAATCAATAACTCAATTAATCTAATATAGTTATACAATGCACATTAAAAACTAAGATATTACAAGGATAGTTCCTAATAACCTAAATATTCTCATACAAATATTATATACAATTGTTTGTAAATTACTATATCAGTGTCCTATATATACTAATTCTCTCTCATTACTCATGTAGCCCAATTCAAATCATTTAATCATACACTTATATTGGCTAGAGTGCCATAATAATAGCACTATATTTGTAGAGGTTAAGGAGGTTCTTTCATTCCTTCCCCTCTATCTGTCCATTCAGGAAGTAAAGGGAAATGAGGTTTTTTCTCTATTGGATGCTGCAACTTGGCCCTGCGGTCTTCTTTCTATCTAAAAAACCTTTGTTTCACAACTTTATTCTTTGTTGTTTATGACTACTTGGTCACTTGTGGACTCTATGTTGTCATGAATCAAATTCAGAGTTCTGTAATCACTATAGCTTATCACTATATATTGTTTACGGACATCTTCATGCAAAAAAACATATCACTAATAATATATAATCGTCATTGACTTGCGTCATCATTGCATAATGTAATTGTTAGCTTTGTATCTCCAAAAATTATTAATTTCTCAAATCCCACTATTGACTTTGAATCTCCAAAAACTCTTAATTTTCCAACTCCAGGTCTCTTTGCCTAGTTGAAATCTTCACTTCATTATTTGTCATTACACGGTACACCCCATCCCAAATCCAAGAATACCTCTTTCTGAACTTAATATTATTCATGTATTACCCATTATTCATGTATTACCTTATAGGTGGCTATTAAATTTAAAACCTGGAATTAATAAAAGATTAACATAAATTCATTTAATTCAGATCTATCAAGCACTAACAGATCTATCAAGCACCAATAGGGATAAAAAATAAATGAAGGTGCAAACATTTTGATAGTGTCTAAAATATTGATGTTAAAATAAATCTATATTGATTTATTTGATTATTAATAGTTGTTGTATTATTTTGTGATTTTCTTTTTCATCTCTATTTCATATTACTCAACTTTTATTTCAGTTAATTTATTAACATTACATAGATATATTCCATAACTCATCCATACTGAACTACAGAGTGCACCTCTCTCCTCTAAATGCAAAGACTAGTAAGAATAGATGTAGAAGAACTCCCCACGTTCTAACTTTAAATAGAACAGCAAGCTATAGTGTTGTTGAGAAGAAATCTCAAAAAGATTGTAATAATTATAAACTGTAGAAGAATCCAATGCATATAACTCTTTCGTCACACCTTTCCCGGGGTCCCAATAATCCAATGCACACACTACTGTCTTTCACACCTTGGCTGAGGTCCTAGAAAACTCTCGAATTATCAAATGACATAAAATTGAGCTTTGGTCTCCAGATATATGTACGTATCTATAGAAAAGGTGTATTCTTCGTATATCATAAACATGGTTTCCAGTAAAGCAGCACTTCAAGTGACACATTCAGGAATTTGGACGGAACAGACAGCTAAGCAATGATAATTACACTGCCATTCAATGTATGATAAGTGCATGAAAAGCAGTCTCGGCTAGTACTGAATGCATTGGGCTTGAATTATGAAACTAACGTTTTCATGAATGTTTGTAATCAGGATAATAATAATCGACAAGTTTAGGCATGAAGAGGAAACAAAAATACCACCAATTAACAAGTACAGTGACTGAAATATAATATTCAGTTAGACAAAGCTAAAAACCTGCGATAGCTACCCTATATAATTTGAAAGGTATTTTCAATTTACCTGAGGCAGGGGCAATACACTAATGAAATCGATCCAGAATCCATTCATCAAGTATCTTGAAGATATCTTTGCAGGGTCTATTACGAGTTCACCCCTTCCAAATACCCGAGAAGACGGAGCAACATAAGCAGTTCGGAACTGAAGGAACATGTGAAATAGATAAAACAAATCTGTAATTGACCGCATGACAGTGACAAATATATTTAGAGGCCTCTGTATTTCTACACAAGCTTTACTCCTAGCATTTGGTAAAAAGAAAAAGAGAGGGTCCACAAATAGAGAAACTAAACATGCCACTAAGAATATACTGTTCCATCGCCTAATATATGTGCCCCTAGGATCCAGTATCCTCTTGTTCACCCTCTCATAATCTTCAGAAAAAACCCTGGATAATACTCTATGTTTCAAGGACCTGCCCAAAATTCCTAAGCCCTGGGAATTTAATTTTGGAGACTTCCAGCTCGAAAAAAACTTGACACCGACATCAGGATTAGCCTTCTGCGTACTGTCTCCTTTGTACCCTCTGAAGTTTGAACCTTCCAAGGCATCTTGAAATCTGATGAGAACAAATGATTGATCAAATGAAATTGAAGTTTTTCAATAAGAAAATGTCAACCAGCATCTTAACACGAAATATAACCATGTGGGATAATAGGGTAATAGGGCATATATGTAGATAAAACAGCATAGTGGGGTATATTTTTTTAAGGGAAGAGAAACTGTGGTGTTATTAATTAATTTTTTCAAAATTATAATGTTTCGAAAGTGCAGGCATGCTTAATAAAATATATCTCCTTAGGGGTAGGCTTGGACGTTTCGAACCGTTTTTATTAATCTCCGAAAGTGATTTAGTATTACAAAACAATGTAAATGGGTAGAGAAAAGGAAATTACCCGACAACTCTGCAATTCCAGTTCGCCATAAGCCTTGGACTTCAAAACAGCCAGTCTTATATCAAAATGCTGGTATTTTGTGTATGACAATTGCCTGCGGTGAATGCAAGCATGAGCTGAATTTTTGCCTGTCCTTACATTGACTTGAAACCTACGGGGTAGAACAAGTTTCAAACTAGGTAATTATCTGCGAAATTTATGTCTGTCTAAACCTTCTGACTCCAAATCTTAACCAATAGTTTTACGCAGTTACACCACTTCCGAACCGAATACGGTTCAATAACCTCAAAGAATGCAGGCTGCACATTTCTGCAGTGTTTGCATTATTCTGAAGGGATGCAGGGTAAGAAGCAAAAAATTATGCCAATTTAATGTATCCAACGCAGCATCTTCGTTGTTCACGTTATTATGAAGCTTTCCAGTTTGCATAAAGGCAAAACCTGCGTTTTCCGGAGTATATGTTATGTTTCAGAACGTAAAGATCACAATCTTTAAACCGCAACGTCCACTTCCCGAGATAATATGCGACGTTCAGAAACTCTGCACCTCAAGAATGGATAACTTTAGTACACAATAACCGAACTGTTCAATTTTGGACGCTAGATGTACCATGCTATCCTTAGAATATTAATGTGATTCAAAGCTTTGCACTGAACCAGAATTTCTTTAACAATTCAAATATATTTTCCGCCTTCTCATTTTAGTTCGATCTTTTACTTTAGAAGAAACTGCTGAAGCTAAACACTACAGCTGTCCAAACCTAACAAAAGATCCGCGACAATTTTTTGTAAAGAAGAAAGATCCGGGTTTCATGATAACTTTCATCTACAAAATGAGCATATTTCTTACAGCATTCTGCATGTGGAAGTTCCGAGCCATCGGAATTATATTTTTACCGCGAAGAACACAGGCGCTGCCTTTTTTCTGCATTATCGACACCATTATAAGTCAAATATCCAAAATTTCATGGAAGAAAGCTGATGCGCCAGGTTTCGAAGCTGTCATCACAAACTTTCACAAAACCGTATGCGCCGTCGTTTTCAGCAATCTTCACATCATTTTACACTCTACTCCTCAGGATTCCAATGATATCCAAAATTTCACAACAAGGACTGCAAGCTAGCAATTTCCCGCACTGCTTACATCATTTTGCACAACTACTCCGCAATTTTATCCAAATTTTCACGAGAACTCGCAATTTTCCACATTGTTTAATCAGTTTGCACCTCTGCTCCTCATGATTCCATGTTTATCCCAATTTTCACAAAAAGGACACTGCAAAGCTCGCAATTTTCAGCACAATTTGCACCGCTACTCCTCGGGATTCTTTCACAAAAACGACTGAATGGCTTGCAATTTTCCGTCCCAGCATTCTTCAACCTTATTCATTGGGATACCAAAATTTCAAAGAAAGGACTCCATACCTTGCAATTTCAGCAATCCGCACTATTTACGTCAGCCGAAAGCGTTCTAACTAACGCAGACAAATCGTCGGCAACCAAAAGATCAACCCCGTGAGGTTCACGCGCCTCTCCTTTCCTTCGAAACCTTTTAATTGAATATTCTAAGAAACGTTCGTGATAGCTTGCACAAACTGTGACAAAATCTCCTTTTCGAATTGTTAAAAATAAACAAAAAGAGTTCGCTCGTGTCCAGCAAGAAGCATAAAGACTCCCATTAAAATCTTTAAACCTCGCAGGGCCCACTGTGACTCGCAGCCACGGCAACCGGATCATAGTTTGGTGAGCCGTATCCAGCGCACGAGGAACTGTCAGGATGCGAGGCACTTAACTATAAAAGGCTCTGATAATCACGCGAACTTACCCGTCCCTTCACAGAAACAAGCCCGAATAAAAGAAAAATATCATGGGCGGGCATCCTTTGTCCACTGTAGGCGGGAAAACAATAAGCAATCTACACCTTCACGGTAATTAAAGTACACCTTCACGGTAATTAAAGTAGATGGAATCGTGATTCGGCATATGCAAGTTGTAATCATGAATGTGGGTTCATTTATGGTTTTGTTTATGGTTCTCGCCCATTTTTTATATGGTTTTGTTTATGGTTCTCGCCCATTTTTTATAATAAGTCGTGTTAATGTAACATAACAATATTAAAATAATAATAATAATAATAAATATTTTAATATATTATAAAAATATATATATATATTTTTAAAATTAATATATTAAATTAATATAGATTTATTTTAATCTAAGATTTATTAAGAGTTTACAGGTATAAAAAAATTTTGGAGGTGAAAACTTTTTTTTAAATATAAAATTTGACAAACGGTAAATGTTTACATCTAGATTTGATTTCTCTGCTTTGATAAATTAAGGATTAAAATAAATCTATAATAGTCATAATTTAAGTTCATATAAAAACAACAATATTTATTATATATAAGAAAGATTATTTAATATTAAAAAAAAGGATTTTTTTAATAAAATAAAAAAAAATCATAATATATATTATAATATTAAAATGTGATAATATATCTTAATAAAAATATATATCATAAAGTTTTTATGAATTGAAAATTTGTTATGATAAAAAAAATCATGAAATCATTCACGGATTAAAGACTTTCCATTTTAAATTGACTTTGAAATGTAGAAAATAGTTATATTAAATATATAAAATAATTTTAAATTTTAAAAATATTAATAATTATAAAATAAAATAAATATATAAAAATTTAAATATAATTATATTATTTAAAAACTTGTCAGTTTAAATTGACTTTGAAAGGTTGAAAATAGTGATATTAAATATATAAAATAATTTAAATTTAAAAAATATTAGTAATTACAAAATAAAATAAATATATAAAAATTTAAATATAATTATATTATTTAAAATTACATAACATATAATGCTAAATTTATTATAAGGGTGGGGAATTAATGTACTGACGTTTTGCATGTAAACTGTGGTTTTCAATAATTCAAGCTAATCCAATATTAACAAGCATATTAAACATTTAAGTAAGTAAATATATGGACAAATTTAATTTTTTTTTATTTTAAAAANATATAAAATAATTTAAATTTAAAAAATATTAGTAATTACAAAATAAAATAAATATATAAAAATTTAAATATAATTATATTATTTAAAATTACATAACATATAATGCTAAATTTATTATAAGGGTGGGGAATTAATGTACTGACCTTTTGCATGTAAACTGTGGTTTTCAATAATTCAAGCTAATCCAATATTAACAAGCATATTAAACATTTAAGTAAGTAAATATATGGACAAATTTATTTATTTTTTATTTTTATTTTTTAAATTATAATTAAACATTTATCTAAATTAATAGATAAATAAATTTAATTATTTTTTATTTTATTTTATTTTTATAAAAAAATTAAAAAATATAATTTTATTTAATTAATAAAAAAGTTTTAACTCATTTTAAAAATAATTAAATTTTTAAAAAATAAATTAAACTCATAAAATTATTCTAACCAATAATTAAAAAATAAATTTATTTATTTAAAAAAATCAAATTTAATCACTTTTTAACTCACCCTATCAAACATCACTACTACAGAGTTAAAGCATCAAAGTGCCAAGGGTAGAGAATGGCAAAATAAGCATGAAAAAAGAAACAACGAATTGAACTTTGTATACAAAAATTAATCTGATTTAGTATGATTTAAATTTGAAAGTTCATAAATACTTGGTTTTACAAAAATATTAGTGCACATACATTCAGTATTGTACATGATTATTGAATGACGAATCCAGGGCGCACAAAACCACTTTGAGGTAACGAAAATAAACCTAATATCTAAGGTGTTGTTTAATTCTTTTACTAAATAGTTTTTTAAGTAGGAATTCAGCTATATAAATTTATATTAAATTATTATTTTTTGTTGTTTAAAATTTATTTTTGAATGTAAAAATGGATTCAGAATGTTGAGAAACCTTGAGACACTCAGATTATACAGAAATAATCACTCAAATATAAGGATCTAAGAATTTTAAGCAGTTTTCAAACAAATGTCTCCTAAAAATATCACCAAAAAAAATCATTTCATAGAATGTTTAGACTACAACTTTTTTAATTAATGTCTTAGCACTACACACAATAATGAAGTGTAAACACATTTGCAAAGTTTTTCTCTCTTTGTTTGGATGCAAACAGTGCACTATTTTTTTAATAAATATCATTGTAACCATGCTTAAAGTAATTGAAATAAATGGCATTTTTTTCACTAGAGAAGTGCTAAAAAGAGTTGTAAGGGCATTTTTCAATGTTGACTCAATAAGCAACAATTTTTTCGGTATTGAAATAACTACTATGTAGAGAATGGTAGCCTATCACCACTACACACAACATTTATGGCAAACACATATTTTTAAAGTTTTGAATCACTTATGCATATCATGTTTGTGAATATAACCAACCAAATTTGTCTTTGAACAAAGACAATTAATTCATTTATATTCATGACCTACGCAATAATTCCCTACTTAAGTACCATACTAAAAGAAGACTCATTTGATTTCTTACTTAAGTGCCATCCTAAAAGAAGACTCATTTGATTTCCTACTTAAGCGCCATCCTAAAAGAAGACTCATTCGATTTGGCACTAATCATTATTGTCATAGAAAGAATAAACTAGACAATACCCACCCAATATGGAAAAAAAAGGAACCATTTCCTCACTTATGCCTATCATATTTTTTAATATTATCAACAAGACTCGTCTTTGAACAAACAAGATTGATTTATTTATATTCACTACCTACCTATTCATGTCTTACTTGGAGAGTGAATCAATCGCTATCCCACAACAAGACTCATTTGATTTGATCTAGCATGAATTAATATTGTGATAGAAAGAACACAATAGACAATACCCACTCAATATGAAATAAAAAAAGGATCCATTTCCTTCCCATATGATTGATAATGTGAGAAGCTCAAGTATTTATTAGCAGACAATGGGAGTTGCAAAAGCATTTCCTTCCTACTTGCATGAAGGAACATTACAATGAACCAAAGAGATTGATCACTTCATTCATGATATAGTCTATTGACACCCATTTCATATTCTCAAACAAAACAAGGGACCTATTAGTCTACTTGAGCTCTCTTTGTGCATTCAACACAAGTCATGGTAATCATAATACTAAAATATTATCAATTACTATTATTCAAGAGATTATAGGGTATTGACAATCAATGTTAACATAAACCACAATGGTTATCTTGTTATATTTAAGTTGCACCACCAACATATTGAAACGAATGTATATTGTCTTGTTGTTGCTTTCTCCCCATATTTAATGTTGGTCCATGTCAAATTGATTGCACTATCTTTTTTACTTGGTCTTTTCCTTATGATGCAACCCGTCATCACTTGTTGTAGATGCAAAGTGATGGTCATGGTTGGTAATGAGATTTTTTTATTTCCTCTTAAGGGAAGTGAGGATCAATAACCCAGGGTGAAGGTGTTCATGTGCACATGCACAATTTAACAAGCTCCCTACCCCCCACCTACCACCCACACACTGGGGGTTTAAAGTTTGCATGTGCACATGCACACCTTCATCTACCACCACCCACACCTTGGGGGTTTTAAAGTGTGCATGTGCACAAGGAAACCTTTAGTGTCACACCACTCACCCTCGTTGTGGGGTTATGGGGTTGAAGGTGTGCATGTCCTAAGAGAGTGAGTCGTCAAGAAAGTGAATACACATTGCACACTTTCACCCCCCCCACCACTCACTCTGCAAGCTTTCCCCTCTAAGGAGGGTGAGTGGTGGGGAATAAAGTTGTGCATGTCATGAGAGTGGTGATTGGAGGAGGGGGGGTGATGGTGTGTATGTCCTAGGAGGGTAGGTGGTGGGGGGTGAAGATGTGTTCCTTGGGAGGGTGGGTGGTGGGGGTTGAAGGTATGAAAGGGTGAATCATGGTGAGTTGATGCAACTACCATGTGGTTTCACTTGGAATAATTGGATTGTTATCTTATCAGGAGTGGGTGGCGAGGGGTGAAGGTGTGTTCACAGCTTCACCCCCCACCACCCTCCCACGATAAAGTAAAAACCTAATTGTTCCCCATTGGAACACGTACCCCTAATAAGGTAACATACCTTCACCCCCACCACCCACCCCTAATAAGGTAACAATCCAATTATTCATCGTCGAACCACATGGTAGCCACATCAACTCACCATGATTCACCCATGAGGAGTCAGTAATGTATGGGAATCCACTATAGAATAATGGAAGAATCAAAAAGATTCCAAGAGGGTTTTTGTAATGTTCCCAAGCCAGCATGCCAGGAACATCACGTTTTACATGAATTTTAAATTGTTTCTGGTTGTGGCATTTCGTCAAACACTTTGTTGATTTACTTATGTTTGGGTGTTTACTTGTAGGTTGACTTCTTTAATTCATCCTTAGGGTTTATATTCAGTTATCACACATAGATCTAAAGATATTATCAATGGAAATACAAGATACACCAAATATGGAGACAATAGCAAAGATCTGACCTTTATTAATATAATGAGCAAGAACCTGATACAAGAGTGAGGCTAATCTAGAATGATCAACTGATGGATCCAATAAACATACTAAGAATTGCTACAAAATGCTCCAATAAGAGACTACAAGCCTCCAAAGGTTGAATACACCATGAAGACCAGTACAAAAAGAGATATGTGTTGTATGGAGTGCCAAATACCCAACTGGATGGATCACGCTCTGTAGAGTACCCTCAACAATTCGACCATGTAGCTAATGTCCTTCAAATGCTCCAATGAAGATGCCAAACTGTAGGTCGTCCCAATACAAGACACCTGGTAAAGTCTCAGGTTGTAATATGCTAGATATAAAATGTATGCAGAATAGAAATAAAATGCTAGAAATGGCAGAATAACAACAATATAACCAGAACATTCACCATAATAGCACTGAAATGATATGAGAATAATAACAGAAATAGCACTTGAATCTAAAAGCAATGTTCACGGGCCTCTTCGAGGGGGCAACCTCCGGTTGAGCAGATCTCTATTACAATAATATCCAAGCTAGGGTTCTCATACCCTCGACTCCTATTTATACTAAAAAGAAGCATCTAGAGGAAGATCCTTCTAGAAGCGAAAGCTTCTATCAGGTCTTCTTACATCCGCCTTATTCTATTTTATTGAAAGGCCTTATTTATATTGACCTTTATTACATCCGAATATATTGTTCTACCTATGTGTGGGTTAGGACCCTAACATGTTCGCCCCCTTAAAAACAACCTTGTCCTCAAGGCTTGAGATGAGGAAATTGTTGCAGAATGGTAGTTGGTTCCCAAGTGGCATTTGCTGGAGTTGTATCTTTCCACTGGACTAGCACTTCCTTGATTGTTCTCTGACGTAGGTGACGCTCACGTTGGTCCAAAATTGCTTCTGGCTGTAGCCAAATGGATCCTTCTTCAGCTAACTCTGGAAGGTTGGTTTGAATTTGGCACTTAGCTCCAATCACCTTCTTTAAGCATGAAACATGAAAAATAGGATGTAGCTTCAAATGGCTGGGCAAAGCTAACTGATAGGCTACTTGTCCCACACGCTTGAGAACGGTATAAGGACCATAAAATTTGGGTGCTAGCTTCTGACAATTCTCGGCCTTGAGGGAAATTTGCTTGTAAGGTTGCATCCGAAGAAACACCTGATCCCCTTCTGCAAATTAACGATCAGAGCGACCTTGAACTACTTGTTGCTTCATGTGATTATGTGCCATGACCAAATTATCTTTGAGGGTATGGAGAATAGCCTCTCAAGCTGTAAGTGTTAGGTCAACCGCTTGGACCTTTGAGGCACCCGGTAAGTATGAAAGAACTGAAGGTGGCTTCTATCCATATACCGCTTCAAAAGGAGTCATGCCTTTAGTTGTATGGTATGAAGTGTTGTACCATCATTAAGCTAGGGGTAACCATTGATCCCACTGATTTTTCTTTTCCGAGGAAAAACACCTCAAATATGTTTCCAAACACTTGTTGACAAC
Source organism: Picea sitchensis (assembly GCA_010110895.2). Classification (NCBI taxonomy): domain Eukaryota; kingdom Viridiplantae; phylum Streptophyta; class Pinopsida; order Pinales; family Pinaceae; genus Picea; species Picea sitchensis. The sequence continues at coordinate 13,238 of SNQJ01S0242072.1, forward strand.
TTTCGTTTGGCCATTAGTCTAGGGATGATAAGTTGTGATGAGATGCAGTTCGGTGCCTTGTATCTTGAACAATTCTTGCCAAAAATTGCTTGTGAAAGTTGGGTCACGATAAAAAACAATAGAGTGCGGCATGCCATGAAGCTTGAAGACCTAATCCATGAAAATTTGAGCCACCGTGGATGTTGTAAA
>SNQJ01S0242073.1:0-13426 GCA_010110895.2 Picea sitchensis
CTCCGGATGCTATCCCAATAGTCCTCTTGAAGTGACCTGCAAAACTCAAGCAAAAGAGTGAAGCATAGAAGTAGATAGTTGCATTGAAATAAACTTAGAAAGAAATACTTGCAGTCCTAAGCTATCCCACATGAACATAGACCTTGTCGGCTGATTTTTATGACCTAAATTTAATTAAAGGTCATGATACAGTATATATTGAAGAGTTTTATCCTTATTTTGACATAACACACAACTCACTCCCCTAGTGAGATCTGATTTTTGCGCCCTTGTTGGGTATGTCATCTTTTGAGTGAGGCGCACTTGTTGAAGGAAGGCTTTTCTTGGCATTTTTGGCATTTCTCTTGAAGAAAGGTTTACAACTAGGGTTTGCAATGCTATTTCATCATGATATGTAATTGCTTTTCTGCAAAACTTCTTAATTGAATGGTTGTAGTCTTATATTCTTTCATTTATTATAAATTTTGCTGATTTTAAAACCCTAGGGGACAAACACACAAGTAGGTCATTGTCTCATGTCCCCTAAAAGAGAAATTCTCAGCCATTGAAGAAGGAAGGAAGAGCCTAGCCATTGCTTCACTCTTGTTACTTCTTCCCCTGTGCTAGACGTACCTTTTAAAGGTCAAGAAGGAGGAGATGTCCTAGGCCTAGGTTATCTACACTTAGGGTCGTCCTGCTTCTAAGGTTTGGTGATAGGGCCTTGCCTTTGCAACACTCTCCCTCACCTCACTCTCCTATCTTGATGCTAGCCGTTTTGCCAAGATAAACCTAAGGAAGGAGGAAAGAGCACGAGGCCTTGCTTAAGCAACACCAGAGTGAGCCTCTTTCGCCTAGGGTTTTGATTCTGGGGCCCTGCCATTGCAGCACTTCAGAACCCTTCCCTCTAGTCCTTAGCCTTTTCCCTTCAACATTGCGTCCTCTCTTGAATTGACTCTATTTACCCTTAGGCACTGATCTTAGGTCTCCAATGTTGAAGTGATAGTGGTCAAACAAACTCTTAAAACTTTTATAATTTAAAACCCTAACTAACTACTAACCCTAATAAGGCTGACGTCATCCTTGGTTATTCCATCTTAACGCAACATTTTCTATTGATAAGCAATTAGATGGTGTTTTAAAGCATTTATTGAGTAGGGGATTGATTGGATACATTGTTTGCTACATCATCTCGATATTTATTGATGAATTGATATTGTTCCATTTCTATTATTGATAAACATTGATCTCGTCAATATCTATTGTATAATTGCCAATATATTGATATCAGATAGTTATATGAAGTACTAACCCATTGAATCATAGCCTGCATGTATTGTTTTGCTGTTGCTTTGTTTCGGGCAAGTGTTCTCATTTGGGGCTACACTTCATTATTGGTTGTTTAGCCAGACTATCTAATCTTGGTGGTAACCTGTGAGGAGGGACTTTTACTTTGACCTTTATACCTTGGCCTCTTCAAAACCCCAAGTTACCGGGGACGTCTCCCCTGGGCCTAACCTCCCTAAATAGAAAGAACCTCCCCATTGTGGTGACATTGGGTGGGGTAGGTTCCTGTTACGCCAGTTTGGCCTCTATCTCCTATCCATTTGACCTAGCTACAAACTGTGCGATAATAGGTACCACACACCCTCTACAAAGGTACCCATGAATGAGACACTACAACCCCTAGTATGTCATGAGCCCTTTGCCCATTGAGTCTTGACTGCATCTACCTCACACACTTACATGGCAGTGGGCCTTGCTCCATGAGGTACAAGTCAGTATTATGGTGAGCATCATTTCAATACCTAAGCCATTTGATTATGTTTTATCTTAGATTGCTCTAGATTTCATGATATGTGGTCGAAGATTATGCTTTTTCCCTGCTTCACCTTGGTGGTTGACATTGTGCCCTAGTAAGTGGTCTTCTTTGGGAATGGGTTTGCTACTGGAAAATACCTTAATGATCCATCGTACCGTTCTCAAACATACTTACCATTTTCCATCATTATTCTGCTCTGTTTCCTTATCTCTTGGGATTTTAGGGTGTATTGACCCAAGAAGGGGTTGTCCCTCATTCTATGGGAAGAAGGGGATAAAGGGCCAGAGGGGTTGGTGTTGGGTAAAAGATAAAAGACATATAAACCTTCCAAAAGATTCGCCTAGGGATCACCCAAGAAGGCAATAAAACACTTATATTTGAATAAAGGGGACCCATAATATAATATATAAATGCTTGAAAGATAGGTTGAAGGATAGGAGGTCTCATCATGAGCCGACCTATCACGTCCATGGATATCTAGTGATATGACATTGTCATCATCTGGTCACCACACCAGGGCAGTGACTCTCAGTTGCATGACTGAGAGAAAGGGGGTCTCATCACGAGCCAACCTTGTCATTTTCATTAGGTATTTGTGGGTGACATTACCACCACCTGGTCACCACGCTAGGGCAGTGACCTTCAATCTATCCTTATGCTATCATTAAAGAAAATATAAATAAAGAAAGATAAAGGCCTAATGATGGGCTTGGAAAAAGTGCATTACGGATGAAGGTACCACACACCCTCTACAAAGTTACCCATGAATGAGACACTATGACCCCTAGTATGTCATGAGCCCTTTTCCCATTGAGTCTTGACTACATCCACCTCACACACTTACATGGAAATGGGCCTTGGTCCATGAGGTACAAGTCAGTATTATGGGGGGCATCATTTCAATACCTAAGCCATTTGATTATGTTGTATCTTAGATTGCTCTAGATTTCATGATATGTGGTTGGACATTATGCTTTTTTCCTTGCTTCACCTTGGTGGTTGACACTGTTCCCCAGTAAGTGGTCTTCTTTGGGAATGGGTTTGCTACTGGGAAATCCGTTAATGAGCCATCGTACCGTTCCCGAACATACTTACAATTTTCCATCATTATTCTCCTATGTTTCCTTATCTCTTGGGATTTTAGGGTGTATTGACCCAAGAAGGGGTTGTCCCTCATTCTATGGGAAGGAGGGGCTATAGGTCGATAGGGGTTGGTTTTGGGTAAAATATTAAATACATATATAAACCTTCCAAATGCTTCGTCCAGGGAAAACCCAAGAAAGCAATAAAACGCTTATCTTTGAATAAAGGGGACCCATAATATAATAAAGAAGTGATTGAAACATAGGTTGAAGGATAGGAGGTCTCATCACGAGCCGACCTATCACGTCCATGGATATATAGTGATATGACATTGTCATCATTTGGTCACCATGCCAAGGCAGTGACTCACAGTTGCATGGCTGACAGAACGGGGGTCTCATCACGAGCCAACCTTCTCATTTTCATTAGGTATTTGTGGGTGACATTGCCACCACCTGGCCACCATGCCAGGGAAGTGACCTTCAATCTCTCCTTATGCTATCATTAAAGAAAATATAAAGAAAGAAAGATAAAAGGCTAATGATGGGCTTGGAAAAAGTGTATTTCAGACGAAGGTACCACACACCCTCTACAAAGGTACCCATGAATGAGACACTATGGCCCATAGTATGGCATGAGCCCTTTTCCCATTGAGTTTTGAATCCATCCACCTCACACACTTACATGGCAGTGGGCCTTGCTCCAGGAGGTACAAGTTATTATTATGGTGAGCATCATTTCAATACCTAAGCCATTTGATTATGTTGTATCTTCGATTGCTCTAGGTTTCATGATATGTGGTTGGACATTATGCTTTTTTCCTTGCTTCACCTTGGTGGTTGACATTGTTCCCTAGTAAGTGGTCTTCTTTGGGAATGGGTTTGCTACTGGGAAATCCATTAATGATCCATCGTACCGTTCCAGAACATACTTACCATTTTCCATTGTTATTCCCCTCCATTTCTTTATCTCTTGGGATTTTCTGGTGTATTGACCCAAGAAGGGGTTGTCCCTCATTCTATGGGAAGAAGGGGATAAAGGCCTAGAGGGGTTGGTGTTGGGTAAAAGATAAAAGATATATATAAACCTTCCAAATGCTTCGCCCAGGGATCACCCAAGAAGGCAATAAAACACTTATCTTTGAATAAAGGGGACCCATAATATAATAAAGAAATGATTGAAAGATAGGTTGAAGGATAGGAGGTCTCATCACAAGCCGACCTATCACGTCCATGGATATCTAGTGATAAGACATTGTCATCATCTGGTCACCACACCAGGGCAGTGATTCTCAGTTGCATAGCTGAGAGAAAGGGGGTCTCATCACGAGCCAACCTTCTCATTTTCATTAGGTATTTGTGGGTGACATTGCCACTGCCTGGTCACCATGCGAGGGCAGTGACCTTCAATCTCTCATTATTCTATCATTTAATAAAAATAAAGAAAGAAAGATAAAAGGCTAATGATGGGCTTGGAAAAAGTGCATTGCAGACGAAGGTACCACACACCCTCTACAAATGTACCCATGAATGAGACACTACGACCCCTAGTATGTCATGAGCCCTTTTCCCATTGAGTCTTGATTGCATCTACCTCACACACTTACATGGTAGTGGGCCTTGCTCCATGAGGTACAAGTCAGTATTATTGTGAGCATCATTTCAATACCTAAGCCATTTGATTATGTTTTATCTTAGATTGCTCTAGATTTCATGATATGTGGTTGGACATTATGCTTTTTTCCTTGCTTCACCTTGGTGGTTGACATTGTGCCCTAGTAAGTGGTATTCTTTTGTAATGGGTTTGCTATTGGGAAATTCGTTAATGAGCCATCATACCATTCCTGAACATACTTACCATTTTCCATCATTATTCCCCTCCGTTTCTTTATTTCTTGGGATTTTAGGGTGTATTGACCCAAGAAGGGGTTGTCCCTCATTCTATGGGAAGAAGGGACTAAAGGCCCAGAGGGGTTGGTGTTGGGTAAAAGATAAAAGACATATATAAACCTTCCAAATGCTTCGCCCAGGGATCACCCAGGAAAGCAATAAAAAGCTATTATTTGAATAAACGGGACCCATAATATAATAAAGAAATGCCACAAAGATAGGTTGAAGGATAGGAGGTCTCATCACGAGCCGACCTATCACGTCCATGGATATCTAGTGATATGACATTGTCATCATCTGGTCACCACGCCAGGGCARTGACTCTTAGTTGTATGTCTAAGAGAAAGGGGGTCTCATCACTAGCCAACCTTCTCATTTTCATTAGGTATTTGTGGGTGACATTGCCACCACCTAGTCACCACGCCAGGGCAGTGACCTTCAATCTCTCCTTATGCTATCATTAAAGAAAATATAAAGAAAGAAAGATAAAAGGCTAATGATGGGCTTGGAAAAAGTGTATTTCAGACGAAGGTACCACACACCCTCTACAAAGGTACCCATGAATGAGACACTATGGCCCATAGTATGGCATGAGCCCTTTGCCCATTGAGTTTTGAATCCATCCACCTCACACACTTACATGGCAGTGGGCCTTGCTCCAGGAGGTACAAGTCATTATTATGGTGAGCATCATTTCAATACTTAAGCCATTTGATTATGTTGTATCTTCGATTGCTCTAGATTTCATGATATGTGGTTGGACATTATGCTTTTTTCCTTGCTTCACCTTGGTGGTTGACATTGTTCCCTAGTAAGTGGTCTTCTTTGGGAATGGGTTTGCTACTGGGAAATCCACTAATGATCCATCGTACTGTTCCAGAACATACTTACCATTTTCCATCGTTATTCCCCTCCATTTCTTTATCTCTTGGGATTTTAGGGTGTATTGACCCAAGAAGGGGTTGCCCCTCATTCTATGGGAAGAAGGGGCTAAAGGCCCAGAGGGGTTGGTGTTGGGTAAAAGATAAAAGACATATATAAAACTTCCAAATGCTTCGCCCAAGGATCACCCAAGAAAGCAATAAACAATTATCTTTTAATAAAGGGGACACATAATATAATAAAGAAATGCTTGAAAGATAGGTTGAAGGATAGTAGGTCTCATCACGAGCCGACCTATCACATCCATGGATATCTAGTGATATGACATTGTCATTATCTGGTCACCATGCCAGGGCAGTGACTCTCAGTTCCATGGCTGAGTGAAAGGGGGTCTCATCATGAGCCAACCTTCTCTTTTTCATTATGTATTTGTGGGTGACATTGCCACCACCTGGTCACCACGCCAGGGAAGTGACCTTCAATGTCTCCTTATGCTATAATTAGAGAAAACATAAAGAAAGAAAGATAAAAGGCTACTGATGGGCTTGGAAAAAGTGCATTGCGGACAAATGTACCACACTCTCTCTACAAAGGTACCCATGAATGAAACACTACGACCCCTAGTATGTCATGAGACCTTTTCCCTTTGAGTCTTGACTGCATCCACCTCACACACTTACATGGCAGTGGGCCTTGATCCATGAGGTACAAGTCAATATTATGGTGAGCATCATTTCAATACCTAAGCCATTTGATTATGTTGTATCTTAGATTGCTTTAGATTTCATCATATGTGGTTGGACATTATGCTTTTTCCCCCGCTTCACCTTGGTGGTTGACATTGTGCCCTAGTAAGTTGTCCTCTTTTGGAATGGGTTTGCTACTAAGAAATCCCTTAATGAGCCATTGTACCGTTCCTAAACATACTTACCTTTTTCCATCATTATTCCCCTCCATTTCCTTATCTCTTGGGATTTTAGGGTGTATTGACCCAAGAAGGGGTTGTCCCTCATTTTATGGGAAGAAGGGGATAAAGGCCCAGAGGGGTTGTTGTTGGGTAAAAGATAAAAGACATATATAAACCTTCCAAATGCTTCGCTTAGGGATCACCCAAGAAAGCAATAAAACGCTTGTCTTTGAATAAAGGGTAACCATAATATAATAAAGAAATGATTGAAAGATAGGTTGAAGGATAGGAGGTCTCATCATGAGTCGACCTATCACGTCCATGGATATCTAGTGATATGAAATTGTCATCATCTAGTCACCACGCCAAGGCAGTGACTCTCAGTTGCATGGCTGATAGAAAGGGGGTCTCATCACGAGCCAACCTTCTCATTTTCATTAGGTATTTGTGGGTGACATTGCCACCACCTGGTCACCGCGCCAGGGTAGTGACCTTCAATCTGTTGAAATATTGTAACTGCAATGAGTATTCTATTTATTATTGATTTATTATTCATTAGATCAATCCCCTTTTGTGGATTGATCATGTCGACCATCGTAATTGACCAAATCCCCTTTTGCAGATTGGTCAAACCCTAATTGTATTATGCAAATTGATAAGTCGGCCCCCAAGCTAATTAAAGTGGTTTTAACCACTAAGAAGACAAGTCGGCCCTGCCCAACAAAGAGACACCTTTTCAACACCTGCCAGTTTGAATAAATAAAGGAAGCTAGCGCCTCATTTGTTCAGTCACTCAACTCACTCATTTAGTGCGCAAGTATTGAAGGAAGTTGCAGTTACCAGTTGCTGGAAGAAGGAAGAGAGAGAGGCACATTGCTTAGTAGAGGATATTCTCTAGTGTTTGGTTTATTGTCTTGGCATTGTATTGGCTATCTATATTAAGGAAGTTTTTTCTGGGTTTTCTTACCCATGAGGGTTTCCCATGATAAATGTTGTTTATCTTGTGATTGTGTTTCTCTCAGTGATCCTATCTATGCTATGGTTATCTAGTAAATTGAAAAGAAACCTAATAATAGCTTAAACCTTAACATGGTATCAGAGCTAAGCTGAAGAGAGCATCTTTCACTGGATAAAGAAAAACGTCACTATTGCCATACAAGAAAATTAAGGGTTTTTATTGAAGAGGAATTTCAGCCCAAAAATCATCTAGAAAAGTGCGCCCTAGCCTAGGGAACTCATAGGCACCTTCAATGCACCTTTTCAGTGGATAGAACTCCTGAAAAGTGAAACCCTAGTTTTCACCGTCACCAGAAGTACGAGAAAACCAGAAGTCAGTCCAGAAATCCGTTGGTCAACTTTGAAGGGGAAAAATTTGGATTTTTTGAAATCTAACTACACCAGGCTACTCGCCTCAACCAAGATCACCTCCTGGTAAGTTCAAAATTAAATTCTGAGCAATTCTGAGCTCCAGGTAAATATGTCTGCAAGCACTGAGCTTGTTGAAAAGCTAGAAGGTGTGGAAAAATTTTGTGCCTGGAAGTATAGGATTGCACTCATTCTTGAAGAGAATGACCTAGCAATATTCATTAAAGAAGATGTACTAGAACCTGTCGATGTCACAGCTAAAGCAAAACTACATTTTGACAGTCTTTGGGAAGAATGTGTTCAAGAATAAGCAAGAGTAGCTAACTGAGAATCATTTCTATCAAGACATGAAGATCAAGCCCTAGCTACTCATACTAAAGGAGGAAGAAAGAAGTCTTACTTCCAGAAAGAAACTCATAAGGAGTCTCACCCCCAAAACAAATTCATACATAAAGAATCTCACCCTCCAAGGAGATTCCAGAAGTTTCAGAAAGGTCAAAGAAGAGAAAAAGATTTCACATCCTACCAATGTTACCATTGTGACAAGATGGGACATATTGCTAAGCATTGTCCAGCTAGACGAGAAGAATACAAGAAGAGAAACAAGAGGTACCATGCCCATGTAGTTGAAGATGAAGAGCCACCCACAAAGATGATAAAATAATAGATTGAAGACTATGTCTTAATCTCTTCCCTCTCAGGATTAGTGTCACCTGGTGAGGACACTTGGCTCATAGTCAATGGTGCTTCCAAGCACATGACAGGTCAAAGAGACATTCTCTCTTGCCTTACAAAAAAGAAGTTTCCACAGAAAGTTACACTTGGAGATGATTATCAATACCCTATCAAGGGAGTAGGAGAATCAAACTACAAGCTTGATTCAGGGACCCCAATGAAGATGACGGATGTACTATATGTACCAGGTTTGACTAAGAACTTACTCTCTATCTCAACTTTAGAAAAGAAAGGCTTCAGAGTTGCCTTCATAGATGGAGAAGTTCTTATGTGGCCCAAAGGAAAAACCATGTAAGAAACAATTGTTATTAGAAAAGAAGAAGGTGGCTTGTATAAGCTAAAGTGTCACTCAGAAGCAGCCGTGACCCATTCCATTGAGAATCCATGTGAACTTTGGCATAGAAGATTGGCTCACATCAACTATAAATCATTACCATATGTAAGCAGGGCAGTCATAGGTCTACCAGAATTCAAGGTTGACCATGAAGGAGTGTGCAATGGATGTGCACAAGGAAAGAACATCAAGAACCCTTTCTCGAAGAGAGACAGTAAAGCAGAAGGAGTCCTAGAGCTTATTTACTCAGATGTATGTGGCCCAATGCCATCAACCTCCATCAATGGGTATGTATACTATGTATCTTTTATTGATGACTATTCTCGTAAAACCTAGGTTTACTTTTTGAAATCAAAAGATGAAGTGTTCAGTAAACTCAAGGAATTCAAAGCCTTGATAGAGAATATTTTTGAAAGAAAGATCAAGATACTCAGGTCAAATAATGGAGGAGAATACACGTCAAAAGAGTTTGCAAACTTTTGCAAAGATGTCGGGATCAAGAGGGAGCTCACCACTCCCTACAATCCTCAACAAAATTGTGTAGCAGAAAGAAAGAACAGAATTATAATGGAAGCAGTGAAGACCATGATCCATGATCAAGATCTTCCAATGCACTTATGGGTAGAAGCAGCAAGAACAACAGTGTATGTACAAAACGGATTGTCCCATAGTGCACTTGGGTTCAAAAAACCTAAAGAGATGTTCTCTGGAAAGAAACCAGAAGTAAACCATCTCAAAATATTTGGCTGCCCATTATTTGTACACATTCGAAAGAGAAGAGAACCAAGCTGGACCCTTCAGGAAAGAAGGGAATATTTGTTGGATACTGTGAGGTCTCCAAGGCCTTGAGAGTTTATATACCAGGTTACCATCATATTGAGATCAACAGGGATGTAACCTTTGATGAAGATGCAGCACTGAAGAAATCAAGAAGATGCCAGCTTGAGGAAGTATGTGAAGAAGAACCAGTGGCTCCCAGAGTTGCAGAACCAGTGAGGGAAGTCATAACTTCCCCTGATGAGGAGATTCTAGAAGATCATGATATAATAGAATCTCAAGAACCTCCCCAGATGACGATATCCTACAAGAGAAAGCCAACCTGGGAAAGGGAACTTATTCAAGATGGAGAGAAGTATGGTGCCCCCAAAGGAACTATGAGACAAGTGAAGAAACCCTAGCCATTCTCCGGTTATATGGCTTTGATGTGTGATCTCTTAGAGAAGGAGCCTACTTGCTTTGAAGAATGCATTCAGAAGAAAGAATGGGCAGATTCCACGACAGAAGAGTACCAATCCATTATAAAGAATGATGCATGGGAAATAGTTCCCAGACTGAAAAGCAAGGATGTGGTATCTTCCAAGTGGATTTTCAAAATAAAACATGTTGCTGATGGAAGTATTGAGAAATATAAAGCAAGGATTGTTGCTCGTGTCTTTTCTCAAAAGGAAGGCATTGATTATGAAGAGACGTTTTCTTTTGTAGCCAGATACACTTCAATCAGAACCATCATAGACCTTGCAGCTAAGATGAAGTGGAAGTTACACCAGATGGACGTGAAAACAACTTTCTTGAATGGTGTCATTGAAGAACAAGTGTATATAGAACAACCTCAAGGATTTGAAGTTGAATACAGGAAGACTCATGTCTGCAAGTTGAAGAAGGCTCTGTATGGATTGAAGAAAGCTCCTAGAGCTTGGTATGGAAGGATTGACAGTTTCATGACGAGCTTGGGCTTTACCAAGAGTACAACTGATTCTAACCTTTACTTCAATGTTATGAATGATGAGCCTGTTATATAGTGGTTGTATGTGGATGACTTATTCTTAATTGGAGAAGAAAATCTCATCACTGATTGTAAGAAGAATCTCGCTGCAGAATTTGAGATGAAAGACCTTGGCCTAATGCACTATTTCTTAGGTCTTGAGGTCTGGCAGAGCCCATAGAAGATCTTCCTTAACCAAGGGAAGTATGCAGTTGAAAGACTGAAGAGATTTGATATGTTGGAGTGAAAATCCATGAATACACCCATGGAAACAAAGTTGAAGCTCCTGGTTGACACTTCGTCATAATTGATTGATGCTACGCTGTACAAACAGATCATTGGATCGTTTATGTATCTGACGAACACCAAGCCATATATATTGTTTGTTGTGAACACCTTGAGTCAGTTTCTGGTAGAGCCTAGACGTGTTCACTTGGTACCCGAAAAACATGTGATGAGTTACCTTAAGGGTACATTAGATTGTGGTCTCAGTTATAATGGAGATCACGACTTTAGACTGAGTGGTTATACTGATTCAGATTGGGATGGAGGTGTCTCTGACAGAAAGAGCACTTCAGGATGTTGTTTCAGTCTGGGGTCAGCCATGATCTCATGGCAGAGTAGGAAGCAATCAAGCATTGCTCTCAGCACGACAGAAGCAGAATACATTACTGCATGTTCCGCCAGTTATGAATCCATTTGGCTTCGGAAGTTGTTGAGAGGTCTATTCGATCTGGAGATGGAAGAACCCATGATCCTATGTTATAACCAGAGTTGCATAAAGATGATAGAGAACCCTGTGTTCCATGACAAGTCAAAACACATATATAGATCCAATATCATTACATCCATGATATGGTGCAGAGAGGAGCCATAAAGCTCCAGTATGTTAGCACGGATGAAAATGTTGTTGATGTGTTGACTAAACCTCTATCTCATGTAAAGTTTGAGCACTTTCGAGATAAGCTTGGTGTAGTCCGAAAGGACCTCCCTCGAAAGGGGGAGTAGTGTTGTGATGCTAGCCTCGTGCTGTGATTCCAGCCTCGTGTTGTGATGCCAGCCTAGTGCTAAATATTTCCACCATCGTGTTGATGTTGTTGTGATGCTAGCCTCGTGCTGTGATGCCAGCCTAGTGCTGAAGATTTCCATCTTCGTGCTGATGTTGTTGTGATGCCGGCCTAGTGCTGAAGATTTCTAGCTTCGTGTTGATGTTATTGTGATGCCAGCCTAGTGTTGAATATTTCCAGGTTCGTGTTGATGTTGTTGTGATGCCATCCTCGTGCTGTGATGCCAGCCTAGTACTGAATATTTCCAGCTTCGTGCTGATGTTGTTGAGATGCTAGCCTCATGCTGAATATTTCCAGCCTTGTGCTGATGTTGTTGAGATGCCATATTCATGTTGAAGATTTCCAACCTAGTGTTGATGTTGATGATACTCCAACCTTTGTGCTGTGATGTTGTTGTTGTTGATGATGCTCCATCCTTTGTGTTGTGATATTGTTGTTGTTGATGTTGTATCAGCCTTGTGTTGTTATTGATGATGTATTAGTGTTATACTAATCCATATTGATGGATGATGCCATTCCAGCTCCCTGCTGTGAATGATGATATTGATGATGAGAAAAACTTTCGATGATTTATAGATATGCCAGTTAGTGTTCCAGATGTTGTTGATGTTGCTACCCTCTCTCTCTCTCTCTCTCTCTCTACTGATGATGTTGTAGAATACCCTTTTTGTTAAGGGGGAGTGTTGAAATATTGTAACTGCAAAGAGTATTCGATTTATTATTGATTTATTATTCATTAGATCAATCCCCTTTTGTGGATTGATCATGTCGGGCATTGTAATTGACCAAATCCCCTTTTGCGGATTGGTCAAACACTAATTGTATTATGCAAATTGAGAAGTTGGCCCCCATGCTAATTAAAGTGGTTTTAACCACTAAGAAGACAAGTCGGCCCTGCCCAACGAAGAGACACCTTTTCAACACCTGCCAGTTTGTATAAATAAAGGAAGCCAGCGCCTCATTTGTTCACTCACTCAGCTCACTCATCTAGTGCGCAAGTATTGAAGGAAGCTACAGTTACCAGTTGTCGGAAGAAGGAAGAGAGAGAGGCGCATTGCTTAGTAGATGATATTCTCTAGTGTTTGGTTTATTGTCTTGGCATTGTATTGGCCATCTATATTAAGGAAGTTTTTTTTGGGTTTTCTTCCCCGTGAGGGTTTCCCAGGATAAATGATGTGTATCTTGTGACTGTGTTTCTCTTAGTGATCCTATCTATGCTATGGTTATCTAGTAAATTGAAAATAAACCTAATAATAGCTTAAATCTTAACACAATCTCTCCTTATGCTATAATTAAAGAAAATATATAGAAAGAAAGATAAAAGGCTACTGATGGGCTTGGAAAACGTGCATAGTAGACGAAGGTACCACACACCCTCTACAAAGGTAAATGTTATCGTACGGTTTGTAGGAAGGGTTTAGATAGCTTGAGTCAAGGCTTAAAACCGGCGTAACAGGAACATCCCCACCCACTGTCACCTCGATGGGGGGCTCTTTCTATTTAGGAGGGCTAGTCCAAGGGAGACGTCCCTAAGCAATCTGGGTTAATGAAGGGCTAAGGGTAATGGATCAAGTCAAAGAAGTTCCCTTTCACAGATTGCTGCC
>SNQJ01S0242075.1:0-11663 GCA_010110895.2 Picea sitchensis
AAAGCTCTTCGTTGGGAAATTGCTTTGATACCATCTGTCATGCCCCCAAGAGTCATGCCCAAGTCTAACCTTGACATCTCATGGACGTGTGGCACCGCGGTGGTTATCTCTTTGCAACTTGGCTTGAAAAAGGATACTTCCCCCGAACTACTCTTCTTCACCTAGAGCATACCCATACTTTGTTCTAGGTTACGGGCGAGTCTCAACCTTACTCTATGCAACTCATTTGTATACTTAGACATTTGTTAAAAAAAATTAACACTTAGTCAATTTGGCATACAATAGAAAACCTGCGAAACACGAGAGACAAATGTAGTGTGGGTTGCACTAGCGATGCCTAATACCCAACTTCATTTTATTTATAATGTGAAATAGAAAGAAATATTTACAAAGGAAGCGTTATTATCCCAATTACATAGATGGTCAAAGTCTCGCAACTTTGCCTTGTACATCAAAACTGTTTATACCTGTGATCTTGTCAGTCTGAGACTTCCCCTTATTCTTTCTCCTTGCCTTACCTTGAGGTGTGCCCCACTTGTACACCCAGCCTCGGAACTCCGTGTCTCTTTCCTTCACTTTTTCCATGCTATCCTTTGGTTGTGCGCCCTTGCTCTTATATGGACTCCAAGTGTCACTTGTGTGAAACATCATGTCTCTTGGGTGTGTCACGCCCTTTCATGAATCCTCACACTCAAGCGATCATCATGCCCCTCTGTGGACCTGGTATGCCCATCTAAGAAAACGTGTTCATCAACCGACATGTCTCTTGGACCGACGGGCGCCATCCTTGGGTGTGCGTTGCTTCCCTCGTGCTCTTCTTTAGCCTGATGTTCGTGACTCTTTGTGGGTGTGCCAATGGGGTTGTTCAACCTCTATGATGCACCCATGTTTCCAAGGGAAGATGGGTCCACTACTTGGGCATGCTCCCTTGCAAGAGAAGAAGGGTGTGTGCCCCCTTGGGCTCACACATCACCATCGAGCCCCAAGGTGCAACGAAATGTCTTCATTTTCCCAAATGATCGTTTCGTCCTTGTGCTCTTCATCTATCCTGTAGTCGAATCTTCCCAAGGATTGCGCACACTCAGTGGGTGTCTCAGAAGGCCTTACAAAATCCAAGGAGTAGTTACATCAAAAATTCTAAATATGAAGCAACAAACAAATTTTGAGTGTCGTCCGCTTTGTTTTGTTTTGATTCTATTTCTCGAAGTTCTTCATTGGTGTTTCTCCCTCTTGCAAGAGGGGGTGTGCTATAATATGCCTTCTTTCTCTAACATATGAGATGTTAAGAGCAAGGGGAGAGCTTACCAATTTGTGGTTCTTGTTATGTAGAGGTGTATTTCTTCAGTGGTTGTAACACCTGAGTTTGTTTTTTCCTATGCCTATTGTTAACTGGATTAAATGGGTTTTGCTCGTGTTGACCACTAGATTTTAGAGGATGTTTATGGAGTGATTGTTCCTCCAGGGTCCTTGGGAATGTTTAAGCAAAATGCACATGCTAATGGAAAGAGTTTCACTTGAAAGGGAGTTTCTCAAAATCTAGTTCTTGTAGGTGACTCCAACTATCCATATCTATTTTGTAGTGCCTTTGGAAGTCCCTTCTCCAAATCCACTTCCACACATATTATGGCACACACATGCATGTTTCTATCTGGTTTAACTTGATCAATGTATTGACCTAGTTTGTCCTGAATGAATTTGAAGGTGCATTCATTCAAAGCATTAATGGAAGGTAAGGTACCCAGAACCAAATTAGGTTGATATGATCTCCTCTTTTGAGTTGAAGTTAAAGGACCAACGAGTTAAGAAAATTCCCTAAGATCTCATGAAGTATGATCCAGAGTGGAAATTTTAATTTATATCCTCTTTATTTTGAAATAAGAAGACAAAATACCCTTGGCCCCAATCAAACAAAGTTACCAAACCTTTTATATTGGGGAATCGATGCTTTCCCATCCACGCCTCTGTAGTCCTCAGGCTAGGCCAAAGGCCTGTAATCTTTCCAATCAAAACATGTTCAAGGACAATAAGTACTTTTTTCTTGTATACGGGGACTAGATTTCTAGCTGGGGGATGGAGTCGAGTCATTTGAAAAATTTGTCCCAAGTCATTTGACAAATTTGTCCCACGTGGGTTGAGATTTTTTGGCCAAATTCAATGTGCTAAAAATTAATTTAAATACTTTGATATGAACAAAAACGATTCATTCGGATTTGTATGGATGGGCAATTTTCCCATTACCAAAGTTCACAAATATGTGATGAAACACTCTAAAGACAGTAATAAATTATTGAAATTTTGAAACATAATTACAAAACTTACAAGCTTTGACCTTAAAAACAATGATTATATTCTTCCAAAGAATAAATGGAATTCTCTATTATGGTTTATTTACAAGTGTTATAGTTTGTAGTGCATGGAGTATGAAAGAAAAAAAAATACAAGTACGACAAACAGATGTTATTGGGAAAGAACTTGCAATGAAAGTCTTTGAACCAAAGAGTTATAACAGTTACAAGTCTCACACAACCCATATACTTGAATTAATCGCCAAATATGATGATTTTTCTTCGTCAATAACATGTGCAACAAGTACATAAGTTTGAAAAACTCAAATTGGCTTCACAACCACAACGAAGTCTAAGGGGATCCAAAGATCAATCCTTTACACTCTAGTCTCCTCACACCACTCAAAGATAATCACTTTGGAAGTAATACGAGAGATACAACTCATTTGAGAAATAAAAAATATCTCAGAGACTCTAATGCTCTTCGAGTAGAATAGGAGAAGAGACGTAAGAGAGTGGAAAACTGAAGACACCATTGGTTTTCTCTCAATACCTTATCCTCTTCTTTTATTTGAGGATTGATCTATGTTTGACATCTCTCTGAATAAAACCCTAATTGTCATGCAAAGACCATGCAAGGCCAATTATCTAAGCACACAAGCAAGCCAAGGATAAGTGCCTATGGTAGGTACTTTGATCCTCATCCACAAATGCATAATCTCCCTCAATGAAAGTGTCTTCCTTGGCCATAAACTAAAGATCAACAAGTAGAATGTTATTTATCAATAGGCCTTACTCCAAACATGCACAAGGTTATTGAGAATAAACTCCAATGAAGTATGGATAAGATCTCTAAGATGGTCTACAAATAGTTTAATTATGTGCCTTTCTCCTCCTCAAAATAACACAAAATAACCCTAAAAATAGTATTGAAATGTGCCTCCTGTTTGCTCAAAAAAAGTTGAGACCATGTTCAAAATAGCACAGGGTAATCTAGCAAAAAACAAGTCTAAATTTGATGAGAGTTGGTGCCTTTATTTGCCTAAATTAATACAAGATAAGCCCCGCAAAAGTCATGGTGAATAACCCTAACTGAAGCACCTTTCTTGGGCTAAAATTATCCTTTCAGCACACTGATAATACCTTCGATAGAGAACCTAGGTTAATGTCCAATGAGGCGCTTTACTTTTACTAAAAACAAGGATAGTTTTAAAGCAACTAAGTCCCTATGTATCAAGGGACATTTCCATCATGCCTTTTAGATAGGTTGTTTTCCCACTCAAATGTGTGAAAAGGAGTGTGTCTATTTATGGCATATGCAATGGCTCAAACAAAAGCTAAATATAGCCTTGATGATTGGACTGGTGCATCGATGCTTTTATTTCAAAGAGCTAGGACAGACTACACACTTATATGGTTATTGCATGTTTCTTATTGCCTTTTAACTCCACGAATGAGCTCATCTAGCTCTCTGGAGTGGAAGAAGGATGTGGGGTTTTGTACACCTAGCAACATAATTCTCTCATGCAACATTGAAAACACGGGGAGTGGAATACACTCGTCAATGGTGTTAGCACTAATATTTTTCATGATCAATTTTTTCTCTTAAAAAAATCATATATTGCCTGCATATTGATAATCATGCCTTCTTAGCATCCTTTTGGTCCATCTTAAGGTCATATGAGGGGTTTTAAAATCTAAAACTAAGATTTTGAAAAGAGCGCTACAAGAAGTTCCTGTAGCAGCCTGTTTTCAAGAAAATAACATAGTTTTAGGTTTTTTGTGATGGTTGATGGTGAAACATGATAATTACACTATTCCACACCCTAAAATACACACATGACATGAGTAGTGAGGCAGCAAAAGGTAATGATAAACCATAATGGCAAGATTTATCATATGCTCTGTTTTTGCCTTATAACAAGAAGAGGTCGTTTGGATATGCTTTTGTGATTCTTAGGGATGCATTTAAACATGTTTTAGCCTTCATAAACCATTTTTTATCTTCAGAAAAGAGTTTTGGAGCAGTCTTGTATGAAAAAGGAGAAAACAGAAAACAAAGGATTTTCTGGAAATGATTGTTTTTGTAGTCAATTTCAAACTCAGACTCTGATCAAATGGAGAGGTATTTTAAAAAACGGAAAGAGGATTTTCTCAAGCACAAGCTCATATACAAAAACCTCCCTCGATTTTTACACAAGTGTCATGGTTTGGGAGATACAAGCAGAGATTTACAACTCATTTTTCATATTTGAAAATACATGAATTTCCATGTTTTTTTTTTTTTTTAGACCGCAACTACTGGATAGATTAATAATATGCCGGAAAACCAGCTTCCGGAGGCTGTGCTACACTGGGAGATTCCCTGAACAAAACAAAATGCTCTGTCATGAGCGACAGAGTCCAATGATGGTCAAGGTCAACAAAAACTGGAATCCAGCTGATACAACGGCTTGCCCACATTGATACAGTAGTGTGTGGGGAGCAATAGTGCATAAGAAGGGTAGGAACGTGACTGTAGTTAAGAAATTTACAACAAATGATCATGGAGGAGCTAGTAAACACATTTTCAGAGGAGTAAAGTTTTGAGATGATCCAATTGTCATTTGATGCCCAGGTTTGTGAGGATCTTCTTGACGGCGAGCTCCAGAGCAGCAATTCTTTTCCCATAGTCTCCAAGCGTGTTCGCAGCATCTTTGAGTTGGATGGAGACGCCTTCGTTGAAGTCAGCTTGTTCCTCTGAAGAGGATTCAAATTATTCTCGGAGTTTACATAGATCATTGTTAATGGATTCCAATCTTTCCCCATCTGAGCTAGAGGAGGAGCCTGGTAAGATGCCCTTCTCCTTGAGATAAGTCTGGAGCTTTCCCAGCGATTGTTCCAGTTCACCCAGCCGTTCTTCCAGGGAGGGCTTCTTCGAGGAGGTAGTATCCATATTGGCCATAAGTCCGGGGGGGGAAGCCGAAGGAGCACAGCCAAGAAGATAAGGATGAATCGCCTGAGGAGAAGATCTGAAAGCTTGGCTTAAAAGAGGCTTGATCTGTACGAATGGGACACGGGTTTCTGAGCATCGAGCTATAATCCAAAGGATCATGAGGATAAGTCTGGGACAAGGATCAGTGGTACAATGATTGCAGAGATTACATAGGATGAGATCAGGCCTGTCAAATACACGGGATGTTACAATCGATCCCATTGACAGAGATAGTGCTCCTGCTCAGGAGCGAAGCATAGTTGGCCTCGTGATCAGCGTGCTTGTTAAGATGTCGAAGCACATGGAAGAAGCTTATAGTTTGAAAGTTGCCAGCTAAGATCATTATTTTTTGGTAGATCTGATTCATTTGGAGGTTGGATGGACTAGACTTCATGCGCATGGCCTGCACCACAAGTTTGGAATCCCCAAAGACTGAGATAGTTTGAATGTTTAGACTGATTGCTTGCCGGAGACCCTGCCACATAGCATAAAATTCAGCAAAGTTATTAGATTGAACTCCCAACCCCCAGGCAAAGGTGGGTCGAATGGAGCCTGAGGGCATGAGGATCACTCCTCCTCCACCCGAAGGACCTGGGTTGCCCTTAGAGGCGCCATAAAAAAACAAACAGTGAGCCTCCTGTGAGAGTCTCCATTTTAGAAAGTCCTCTTCATTCATTCGAATTTCCCATATAGCTAGAGCTGGAGACCTGGAAGAGGGTGGTGCATGAGCACTTGTGGTTAGAGATGTAAGCCATGTAGTTTCCCTATCATCTAACGGCTGAGCATTCCAAAGAGCAGGTTTGTAATCCAGGGTCTCTCCAAGGAAAACTTTGGCTTTAATTGCAACCTTTGAGGGAGGGCTCTCCACACTTCTGAAAAGGCGATTGTTCCTTTCAAGCCATAGTTTCCAGAAAACAAACTTAGGGAGCAACATCCAAATGTTTTGAGCAGGTCCTTTTTGGCAAGATGGAAGGGAGAGGAGTCAACCCAATTGGAAAGGAGATCAGTAGTTATAGCAGGCATATCAAAGCTGGGAATATTCGAGGGAAGGACTTCTTGCCATACCTCTCTTGAGAAAGGACAGGAAAGCAATAAGTGGTCAATGTTTTCTTCATAATTCTTACACAGGGAACATCTTGAGGGGCCTTCCAGGCCTCTTTTCCTTAGATTCTCCGCAGTGAGGATACTTCTGTGCGCTATATTCCAGCAGAAAAGGTCAACTTTCGGGATGGACAATGTGGACCAGACGAACTTCAAGTGGATAGGATTTGGGGTAACATGAGGTACCGCCATTAAAGATTGATAGCCTTCAGCTGTAGTGAAACTTCCAGATTTTGTACCCCAACCTCTCTTGTCCCTGGCAGCTTGGTTCAGTGGGGCTTTGCCCTGCAGAAGCTTTGCCTCCTCTTCAAGCGTGGGGGGATGGCTTCCTAAATTCCAATCAATCCAGTTGTTTTCATTATCCCAGGCAGAAAGGTCCCATAGGGTGAAGACATGCTGCTCCTGAAGCCACTACTTTACATTATGTATTCCAAGATTTTTCCCCAAAGGCTCTTCCCCAAGGATTGAATCTTCCCAAACTTTGATTATTTTCCCATTACCAGGGATCCAGTACAATAAAGATCTGAAGTGTTCCAGTGCTTTGAGACAGAGTATAAAGACAGGGGATCCTTTTTTATTGGGAGGATTTTTATCGAAGCACCATTGTCTCTGCCCTGTGAAGTATTTTTTCCACAAAACCTTCTTGCTCCAGCTAGATCTTCCGGATACCAGTTGCCAAAGGATTTTGGATCCCATAGCTAAATTCTGAGCATGAATACTTCTAACTTGGAGGCCTCCTTCTCTGTAAGGTCTTTGGATTTTGTCCCAAATGACAAGATGTAACTTTTTCAGGTTTCCTTTTCCTCCTTCCCACAGAAAATTTTTGAAGAGACTTTCAATCTTACCGATAACTGTAATGGGGGCCAGAAGAATAGAAGATTGATAAATAGGGATACTGTAAAGAACAGATTTCAGCAATACTAGTTTTCCTGCTAGGGTAAGCCAGCCGGCCCCCCACTTCTGAATCTTTGCTTTTAACTTGTCAATCATGGGGTTCCAGTTCACTGATTTGATGGCAGATTTAAAGATCGGGACACCCAGGTATGTGAATGAGTCCCAATTCTGCGAGCATTCCATTTCCAGAACTCTAGAGATTCTTCCAATTTATGTTCCAGGGCAGTTCCAGCAATAAATTTTGCTTTTTTGCAGGTTGATCTTACTTCCTGAGACCTGAATGTAGGTTTCTAGCTCCTTCTTGAAGCTCCTTGCAGAATGGAATCCGGTGCCTCCCAACAACAGAGTATCATCTGCAAATTGGGCATGATTTATGTCCTTTACATTTGGAGCCATACGGAGACCAGGGAGGGAAAGATCTTGCTGACAGTTGTTTAGCTGGAAGCTGAGCACAGAGGCMTRAATGGCATAGAGGAGCGGAGACAGGGGACATCCCTGACGCAACCCTCTTGAGGCYTGGAAAAAGTTTGTCGATCTCCCATTGACCAAAGGGGCTATCCAAGGGGAACAAATGCATCCTTTAATCCAGCCAATGAGCTCAGGGGAAAACCTGAATTTCTCCATCACCATGAAGAGATAGTCATGTCTTACTCTATCAAATGCATTGGCGAGATCTAGTTTCACAACCATTCCTTTCTCTTTTCGGTGGACGTTGGAATGGATGGCTTCTTGAACAAGAATGACATTGTCTAGAATTTTTCTTCCCTTTATGAAACCTCCTTGATTTTCGGAAATGATCCTCGACAGAATTGTTTTGATCCTATTGGCTATAATCTTGGTAACCAACTTGTATCCTGTGTTGCAGAGGGAGATGGGTCTGAACATGGAGAAATTAGAGGTCCCTTGCTCCTTCGGGATCAAGGCCAAGAAAGAGGAGTTTGTAGTCCCTCCCAACTTGTGGTGGCTTTGAGAATTCCTTACCATCCAGAGAAGATCATATTTGATTATATCCCAACAATTAGAATAAAATCTGGCTATGAATCTGTCTGGGCCAGGGGCGTTGTCCGGTTTCATATGGGACAGAGCAGATTTGAGTTCTTTCATAGTAATAGGAGCTGCAAGAGTGTCATTATCAGAGGCTTGAATCACTTTGGGAATTAGCGAGAGGGGGTATGCATATGGGTCTAAGGATTCAGCAGGAGGAGTTGTATAAAGGTCTTGGAAGTGGGAAAAGGCAGCCTGTTTAATGCCTTCAAAATCTTTCACCAGATTGCCTTGATGGAAAATTTCCTTCACTGTTTTGAAATATTTTCTAGCTTCAGCTTGTTTGTGAAAATAAGAGGTGTTTTTGTCACCACTCGCTAACCAAAGGCTTCTAGATTTTTGATGCCAATACTCTTCTTCAAATCTGCAAGCTTTGTAAAAGGATTTCTGGAGGTTACTTTCTGTCCGAGAAATGCTTTCAGTGATGGGAACAGATTCCATGAGAGCTTGATGGTTTTCCAAGGCAGCTTGAGCATCTTTCCTGCAAGATTCCGGGGAGGAATGAAGCTTGGCCCAGTTCTTAAGATCATGTTTTAGTCGTCTAAGCTTTTCTTCCCAAATAAAGGAGGGGTTTCTAGTAACCTTTTTACTCCAAGAGCTAGAGACAATGTGACTAAATCCATCTTGATGGACCCACAGGGGCCTAAACCTAAAGGGGATGGGGCCTAGGTTTTCGTCAATGGAGAGATCAAGGAGGATAGGTTTGTGGCCGGAGACACAATTGGGAAGGATTTTGGACGAGCCATGTAGCCCCAAGGTGAGGAAGGTGGAATGGACCATAAACCTGTCTAGGCGAGCCGCGATGTGCCCTGGCCCTAGACTTTTATTAGTCCAAGTATAGTTGCCATTGGAGGGTTTTATGTCAACAAGATCCCATCCTAAGATGGTGTCTTCAACCCATTCCCGAGAGGGATCTCGGACAATGGAGCCCCCTTTTTTCTCATTTGCATCTAGGGTGACATTCAGATCCCCTGCAATGATTATATTTCCAGGCCTGTGGAGGCTTACGAACGCTTCAATTGAGTCCCAGCAATCTTTTTTTTCAGCTAACAAAATAGGAACATAGAGGTTGAACAAACTTACTTGATGGCCCGAAACTTTGTGAGTGAGTTTGGTGTAGATCCAGTGCATAGTACTATGAACAGCAAGTAGCTCAAATATGGAGGAATCCCAGAAGGTGACTAGACCTCCTAAGGCCCCCCTGGAGCTGACAGCTTCCCCAGAGATTTTTTTCCAGAATGTATTTCCTGCATGGAGGGCAGAGTCATCCTCCATTTTTGTCTCTTGAACTAGCAGGATCTCGGGCTTGTTGATTCTTACTAAGTCTCTCATTGCTTCGGCTTTCTGTGGACTGCCTAGACCTCTGCAGTTCCAGGAGATGTACCGCATTATTTACTTTTAGAGGGGACGACCCCTTTAGAGGCCTGGCCTTGCTTGGATATTGTATTCATCATACTTTTAAGAGTTTGTTGGGAGCCTTGCAAAATATCTGCGTAAGAGATTTCTTCCCTTTTCTTTTTATTTGGTTTTCGGCCCCTTGGGTTCCATACTGGAGTTGCATGCGAGCTCCCGGACTCAGTGGATACTTCATCAGTGTCTCCTCCTGGGTCAGAGTCCTCTTCCGCTTCTCGAGAGTCTCTGCGAGTAGGAGAGCTTCCAGATAAAGGGTTTGTCGGTTCTGGTTGGATTTCCCCTGGCTCCAACGAGGTGGCACCTTGAGTGTCTTGGGTCTCAACAGGGATAACGAGATCAAGGGGAGTGGATTCCCGAATGACAATAACCGAAGGGGCTTCTGGGGCATTCACCACCAAGGAACTTGCTCCTAGGGCCGCGGTGACTCGTTGTTGAATCATATCTTGAGATTGGACGGGTTCCTTCGATGGAACTTTAGGATCTGACTTCTGTGCGTTGCTTGATGCTCTTTTTTCATTTGGCTTGGAGGAGGCCTTTCCTTTTTTGACCCTCTGCCATCCCTCGCCTTCTTCTTTCGGCTGGACTTTTGGGCAATTGCGCTTGAAATGGCCATGTTCATGGCAGAGCCGACACTTAAAAGGAAGTTGTTCATAATCGAGTTTCTAGAAATGAGACCAAGAGCCTAAAGAGAGTTTGATGGCTTTTGGAAGACCTACCTCCATATCAACTTCAACACAAATCCTCGCGCAGGAGTACTGGCCTTTATGCTCTGCTTTGTCAATGAAGCGTCCTAGGGTATTCCCTCTTTTTTCCAGGGCTTGAATATTTCAGCAATGGATCAGAAGATTAGGGAGTCTTACCCAGACCGGTACCTCTTTGGGTACATCAACTGTTGGATCAAAGTTCGGAGACCACCGGTTCAGATAGAGTCCTTGGGTGCCCATAAAATAGGGGCCATTTCGGAAGATGAGATCGCGATCTTCTTTTGAGATAAATTCGAAGACGAAGAATCCTCTCCCCACCGGATAGCAGGTGACACTGTGCTTCAGATGGGGCCTCCAGTTACACTGAATCCAGTCATCCATGGTTTTGGCTGAGGGCCAAAGCCCCATGAATTGGCCAACCAAACCTCTTTCAGCAAGAGCCAGGGCAATTTTAATGGAGTGCTCCTCTGGCAATGCAATTTCTGGTATTGTGTCAAGTTTCTTGACGAATTTCGGGGCCTCTTTGGCCGTCGGTTTCTTCCCGGACGGTGCTAACAGCCTACGAAATGCCTCTTCGACAGAGATCGGGGAGGAGGGAGGGGGATTCCCTCCCCCTGACGTGGCCATGGCGGAGGCCTGGAGCTACGCGACAGAGAGCAAACCCTAGAGGGGGGCAGCGATAGCAGCGCAGGCGATCGAGTTAGCTCAACTTGTTATTGTCAATGTTATTGGACATTTGGTAAGTTCCATCTGATGAATTTCCATGTTTTAGTCATCATCTTTGGGCACATATTACAAGGTTATGGAGAGGTATTTTGAAAAACTGAAAGAGGTTTTTCTCAGAAAAAAATCTCATATTAAAAAACCACCCTCATTTTTTTACACAGGTTTCATGGTTTTGGAGAGACATGCAAATATTTACAACTCATTTTTCAGAAATTCGCCATATGTTGTGAAATGGCACAGTCAACCCTTAGTTCGATTCCACACGTACCAAGAAGAGGTGTCAAGTCAGGAAGACACATGGATCTTCAAGGAAGATATTTTTTCTAAACATCCTCAAATATTTGATATGAGTTGAATGTAGTTAATGCTCTAAATTTCAAACCCTAGATTTTAGGTATGGGACTGATTTTTTGTAATCTTGTTGATTTGACAAGTGCAAATTCAACCCAAGGAGGTGTCATCTATGTCTATTTTGAGTATATTAGATCCAAACTTGAGGATCTAGTTGTTACCTCATAGATA
>SNQJ01S0242076.1:0-13425 GCA_010110895.2 Picea sitchensis
ACCACCGGGCGCCTCCTCGGTTTTGTCGTTTCCCAAAGAGGTATTACCGTGGACCCCCTCAAAGTCCAAGCCATCACCGAAATTCCACCTCCTCGGAATTTACGGCAACTACAGAGTCTATAGGGAAAAGCCAACTTCCTCAGACGCTTTGTTCCTGATTATGCACGCATTGTTCCTGATTAATTGCACGCATTGTAATGATGCTGGTTTATGTTTAATTTAGTATTTAGATCATGCATGCATCTTGAAATTATGTTGATTGATGATTGAATTCAGTAGTTGATTAATCACGCACCTTGAAATAAAATATATGTTTTCCCCTTTTCCATGAAAATAAATTAAGGTTGATTACACTCGCACACTAACTTATGTTGTTATGTGATTGATTTAGTAATTGAACTCTCTTGTGCCATGAACAGTAATGATGTTGATTGATTGAGCTAGTTTTTTTTTGGAATTGATTATGTTAGTGGGATGCATACACCTCCTTGTTCCTCAAAAATGTCACCAGCCCTGAGACCTTAGATGGTCAAAATCAATCAGATGAATCCTGGGCTTGAGCATTGATTATGTGTCTTAGAGGTCATAACCTTGAAGGGTAGGTTGGGTGGGTAGTTTCTCTATGTTATTTTATGTGATGAGTTGATCTTACATCTCCATTTACGATAATTTTTTATTTATGTCATTATCTAATATGATGATGTCTTGATTATGTGTCATTACTAATTTTGATCGATGCGTTGGTTGTGTCATTATGGATTCCGACAATGAGTCTCTTGTAATTCTTTTAATTATGATGTCATTATTTAGGAGCAATTATAAATTATGTGTTGACATTAATTTCCTAATGATTTAAAAAAATTACCTTTCGTGCTTCGCTTGCCTAGTCATAATGGAGGGGTCATTACATATGCTATCAGGGCAGGTTCAACCTCGCGAGTTGGGATCATTACACCTTACACTATATCAAACACTTTATTAATAACTAATCACTAACTAAATTGAATTGTGTCCCTCCAGGTAATCATGGTTAGAGGATGACATGGTGCTAGGGGAAGAGGTGTGACGCATCCAGTAACATCCACACCAAAGGGGTCTAACCCTCAAGTAGAAGACCAAGTCATTGGACATGAGCAGATTGTTGTGGGGGATGTGGTTGGGTTGATGAGGTCCTTTCATAGGATTTCAAATGCCATTATTAACCTTCTATATAGAGATGAGGTCAGGGTGCCTGTAACCCATGAGCGTCCATAGTGTGCCCCAACTGGTACTGGTAGTGTTAATAGAGAACTTGATAAGGTTAAGTTTCCCAAGTTCATGGATTCCATGAATGGCGCAACCACCGAGGAATGGTTGAAGAACATGGCCATATGATAAACCCTTTGCAACTACACTTCCAACATGAAGTTAATCATGGAGGTATTTCAGCTAAAGGGGAGCACTCTACTATGGTGGAAGACACTCGTGCCACCATTGAACATGGTCACCGAAGATGTGTCATGGGAACTATTCTAGGAGCGGTTCCGAGAGAGGTATTTGTTAGAGGAATTCATTGAGAGCCATCTCAATGCGTTCAATGCCTTATGATAGGGAAGTCGTACGGTTCCCGATTATGAGGACTGATTCATGGAGCTTCTTATGTATTATCCACATCTAAACAACGAGAAGATAAAGTTCAACAAGTTTGTGTTTGGAATTAATGTCAGCATTTGTGTGAAAGTGAGGATCCTAATGCCTTAGACATTGCACAAGGCAGTCCAAAATGCCCTCATTGTTGGGGAAGAGCTGATCAGTGGGGGTCAGGAGAGGACTCCTGCGAGACTGACGGGACATGCGACATATGGTGCACAACAACATCAAACACCAGCTAGACATTCATCAGGGTACTGAGGTACTCTGAGAGGATCCATGTTCATGACACCATGACAACCGAATCCTCAGTAGAAGACTCCCTACAAAGGACTACAACACCTACAACAACATCGTCCGTAGCATAAGAAATTTAGGCATGTTCAGCAGAACAGACCAGGGTTTGATGACGGTGGGACAACAAATTCTACTTTAGGGACCTAAAATACTTTACCAAAGACCGGATTCTAGATATGTGGAGAGCTAGATTACCAACAATATTGTCTGGTTGAGAGGTCCAGAGTAGCCAGGTCATTTAGGCACACTAGAGTTGGAGATTTTGAAAAGGTCCACATGATTCATGTAGCAGTGAATAACCACCAGACTGAGCATAAGCATTATATTCTCCAGACATTAGTTACCATCACTGAACATACCTTTATTATTTCTATAGATCATGATGCTAGAGAGAGATTTATTTCTGGTGCAATGATAAAAATAATAAAGGTAAAGGCATTCAAACTGGACGAGTTTAGCTACGCGGAAATGGATTCGAGTTCCAAGCAAAAGGTTGAAGGAAAGGTTACAGACTGTAGAACCAACCTGGGATATTTTGTAATAAAGGCCAACATGTACGTCACAATATTAGGATTTTATGATGTCATGATCGGTATGGACTGGTTGGAATCGCATGATGTGATACTCAACTATAAGATGAAATGATTGAGTTTGACAAATGATGAGGGACTGAGACAAATGATTGTAGGAAGAAACTAGGGAATTTCCTTAAGGTTCATTTCTTCCCTACATCTATGGAAGAGTATGTGCAAAGGATGCAAGATATATTCAATCTTAGCACTGAATGAAAAGGGTGCGGAAGAAGGATTAGAAAACCTTCTGGTAGTATAAGAGTTTGTAGACATGTTCCCAGAAGAGTTACCGTGTTTTTTGGCCAAAAGAGAGTTGGAATTTACCATCGAATTTAAACCCAGAACCAAACTAATAGCAAGATCGCCTTATCGTATGTCAACGCTTGAGTTACAGTAGTTGAAAATCCAACTAAAAGAGTTGTTCGACATAGGAATTATAGATCCTAGTGTGTCACCTTGGGGTGCACCTGTTATTTTCATATAGAAGAAGGATGGGTCGTGGAGGAGATGTATTGAATACCATCAATTGAACAAGGAAGTGATCAAGAAACAATATCCATTTCCAAAAATAAGCGATTTGTTTGACCAAATGAAGGGCACGACTATGTTTTCAAATATCAACTTGAGATCAGGATACCACCAGCTACATATCAAAGATGAATACATTCCTAATACCACATTCAAGAAGAGCTTCATACTTACGAGTTTACCATTTTACCATTTGGACTAACAACCGCCCTGGGGATTTCAAAGATGAATACATTCCTAATACCACATTCAAGAAGAGGTTCAGACTTATGAGTTTACCATTTTACCATTTGGATTGACAAACTCCCTAGGGGTATTCATGAGCTTGATGAATGGGTTGTTCTACGAATACTTGGACAAGTTTGTTCAAGTATTTATTGACGACATATTGATATATTCTTAGACGAAGGAAGAACATGATGAACATTTGTGCTTGGTACTACAATGTTTATGAGAGAACAAATTATACAGGAAACTGTCAAAATGCTCTTTTTATCAATCGAGGATGCATTATTTGGGGAATGTTAACTCCGACGAAGGAATCATTGTGGATCCAGGGAAGGTAGAGGCTATTATGGAATGGCATGTGCTGACGAATGTACCTGAAGTATGTAGCTTAATGTATTTAGAAGGATATTATCGACAATTCGTCAAAGGTTTTTGAAATATAGCAAATCCGATTATGGAATTGAAAAATAAAAATAAGAAGCTTGTATTGATCGAGAAATGCGTAGGCGAATTTCAAAGTCTCAAGGAGATTTTGATGACAATGTCGATACTAAAAGTTCCTGACATAGATGAGGACTTATTGGTATGCACAGATGCATCCAAGGAAGGCTTAGGCGAAGTCTGGATGCAATATGGTTGAGTGATCACTTACATCTCAAGGAAATTAAGAAATATTTAGGACAACTAAGTGACGCATGATTGGGAGTTATTGGCCATTTTGTATGCCCTAAGAGTGTGGAGACACTACCTGATTGGACAAAAATTTGAACTAAAAATAGAACACTTTGGTTTGTTCCATAGTTTTATGTAAAGTGACTTGAATGCACAACAAAGGCATTGGTCAAAACTTCTTAGGAAGTACAATTTTGAGATTACCCACACAAAAGGAACAATGAACATAGTGGCAGATGCATTGAGTTAGATACCACACATATTTTTGGTGATACCTCTTTAGATCAATCTTCAAGAAAAGATTCTAAGTATACAGCGCGATGATGAATGGTAGAAAGAGGTTAAGGAAAATATTGGACAAGACATAATATTGGTACCAAATTTTGAAGGATATGCATTGGAAAATGAAGGATTGATGAGGTATAATAACCAAATTTATATACCATCTAATGAAAAAGTGAGAAATTTGATATTAAATGAAGCTCATAGAGCAGTGCAGATGGCTCTTCCAAGAATCACAAAGATGAGGGCACACCATAATCCATTATTCTTATGGAAAGGAATGAAGGTGGACATAGTTAGCTACGTAGAGAGGTGTCTATAATGTTAGCACATGAAGGCTAAGCATAGAAATATGGTTAGATTACTACAACCACACGCTATTCTAGAATCAAAATGGGAGGTCATTTCGATGGACTTTATTGTGGTATTTTCGTTGACGGAAAGGAGGGATGAATTTATATTCATGGTAGTTCACACTCTAATGAAGAGTGGACATTTTATTCCTATGCATATGACGTATCAGGTGCTAGACATAGCTAGATTTTTTATCAATGAGATTTTGAGATTGCCTGGTGTGCATTAAAGGATCATATCCAATTGAGGATTGGTGTTTACAGGATGATTTTGGAGTAGTTTCCAGGAGGCCTTGGGAACCGAACATAACTTTAGTACAATGTATCACCTAGAGGCAGACATGCAGACATAAAGAATGAGCCAAATCTTGGAAGATGTGTTTCATATGTATGTGATCAACCAACATAAGTGTTGGGGAGAGTTCTTGCCACTGGTATAGTTTGCATACAACAAAAACTATCAAAGCACCATTAATATGGAACCATTTGAGTTTCTTTACGGGTGACCGTGTCAGACACCTTTGAACTAGGATCAATTTGAGGATAGGGTCCTGGTAGGACTAGAAGTGATACAAGAAATGGAAGAACAAATGAAAATGATAAGACAAAGGATTAAAGAAGTGCAAGATCGACATAAGAGTTATGTTGATGCGCATCACATTGACCGTAATTATGAAGTTGGAAACCAAGTTTTCTAGTGGGTGAAACCACACAAGAGCTCGATTAAGTTTGGGAAGGGTGCTAAAATATCTCTTAGGTTTGTGGGACCTTTCAAAGTTGTGGAAAAGAAAGGGCATGTTTCCTATCAACTAGCATTTCTTGATTCTTTGATGCATATGCATGATGTTTTTCATGTATATGTTTTGATACATTATGTTAGTGATCCTACACATGTGATTGACATGATTTTCTTGCAGGTGTCGGACAACGGTGTACTCATAGTGAATCCAATCCGCATTCTAGACCATCACATTCAAAAACTACGACATCGAATAGTTGATGAGATCAAGGTCCAATGGGACAATTATAGTCCACACTCGACTACCTAGATGGACACATATGATATGCACCAACAATTTCCATATTTATTTGATAGTTAGACATATAGATCTTGTTAGATTCTTTATTTAATGCATTTATATACTGTACAACTTTGGGAAGAATTTTAAAACAAGAGGGGGTGTTTGTAACATCTAGCTCTTGCAAGCACATGTTATTGACTTATTCTTTGAGGACACTTGCATGCAAGTGATCCGGTTTTAGTATATGGTTGCTTGTTTTGATTATGTATTCTTATGATGATGTTGATGGATTATGGTGTTATGTTATTTGATATCTATGTATTGACAGATGCTATTGACAAGTTTCTCTTGAGTGTGCATGACACTTTATAGATTGAGGAAGTCGATGGAATCAATGGACCTCCTTCGACTCCATATTGAGTCTGAGAGTGGATTGTATTGGTTTGATTATTTCATTTATGCATATGTGACATATGATCAAGTATTTTATGATGTTGTCTATGGATCATTGAAATTGCTTCGTTTATGGATGCAGGATGACGATTTCTTGCTAATATGACTCACAGACAGAGTAAAGGGGCCATGCATAACAACCAAATATTGAGGGAGAGGTGTGGTAGCATCCATGTCGCATCTTACTAGCACTCTCGTCGTGGCTCGAATTGTAGATTAAGGATTACCTAGTTTGATAGATCCATGATGTCGTGAGAGCAGGCTGAGACTGTCTCTCATGAAGATTTATAAAGGTCACAGAATAAGCCATGATCCTTATTCCTTATAAGCCCATAGTCTCTCACAAGGTCGCCTGAATGGAGTATTCACTTCAAGGGTTGGAAAACTACCAAAACTAGTAAAAGGAGAGTGGCACCCTTGGATCATGGAGTGTTTCTTGAAGGGCACATTTCATAATTAAAATTTGAATCAAAGGTGAGTGGTACCCTTGGAGCATGAAGTGCATCTTGAAAGGAACCCTGTGGTATTTAAAAAGGTGAGTCAATGAATCTAGGTGAGCTAGAAAACTTTGAGCGAATGTTAAACCTTGTAAAATCTTGAGCATTGTTGAATTAATTAATTGATTAATCAATTAATTAAAGAATAAATTTAATAATCATAATCCCTAATGGTCTAAGATTTTGCAAATAAAAATTTAACTAAGCCTAATTCTAAGTTAACTGTAACATTCCCCCAGCCACTCACAGGCCCTGGGACACCACTCCAAAGAAACCACTCATGCTCTGACACCATTCGGTAACATTCCCAACCTTAACATGGCAGACCATTCTACTCTAGGGAATGCTTTCATTCCCTTACTGCGGAACATATGGTAACATACCCAGTAGTCAACTTAGCTATACCACATAATTTTACTCTTTAAATTGCATGCAACTAAAACATATACATACAACACTCTTGCAGAAGCGTTACATATAAACATAAACAAACAATTACTTTATGTAACATATGAATTTTATACTGAAATAAAAGTAACTATAGATATACAATATTTACCAGGAACTACCCAAAAACATACAGGCAATTATAATCACATATATGATAAACTGTAACATAGGCATGTAAATAACAAAGTAGCATATCATTTTACCATACAATTGGTACTTATCTTAGAAAGATTGTCACCAACCATGTACAGTTCGTCCATGAACCTCTTAGCCTTAGACTACACTGTTCATGACTCCCAACAATGAGTCACTCTCGAGATGGGATTGAACTCTACCCAGGGTAAAGGGTTCCTATCCAGGCTAAGGCTCATGGGCAACAATAAATACTCTGTCTCAGGTGCGAACTCAACTAACAACCTATAGAATCTCATTTCCCACGTGCATGTCCCACCCAAGGAAGTGTGCCCCTTCTCTACTCAACATTCCCTCGACTACCCCACTTCCCTTCCAGGGCTTCAGAAACAGGCCGGACCGAAAGTCTCAGAGCATTGTAGTTGTAGTTTATCACCTTTGGGAATCGATCCCCAACAATTCTCTTACTCATAGAATTGCTCACGGGCCTGACAACTCTCTTCTTCAATCTCGCTCCAAGCTAAGGAGGTACACCAACCGAAAAGGGCTATGGGAATAGGCTCTGGAATGGTGAAATGGTTGTCTCAAGGATAATGGAATGCATGAGTGAAAATGGTCATGGAATGATTAACTGGATAACTGAGTGTGGAAAAGAATCATTGTGAAACTCTCGTGGAAGTGATGGTGTGAATGATGGTCGAGTTGCTAGTAAGAAATCTAGTGAAAAGGTGCTCAAATGAGCTAATTCCCCCATTATAGGAATGC
This sequence comes from Picea sitchensis, assembly GCA_010110895.2. Classification (NCBI taxonomy): domain Eukaryota; kingdom Viridiplantae; phylum Streptophyta; class Pinopsida; order Pinales; family Pinaceae; genus Picea; species Picea sitchensis. The sequence goes on from SNQJ01S0242076.1 coordinate 7,881, forward strand.
ATGTCCCCAACTTGACACTTGTCATATCGAAAGTTACTTTGGTCCACTTGTCCCCAACTTTAGAACTTAGGATAAAATAATTATGCATATTTTATGTTTTAGGAAATATTAATATAATATTCCCTTGAGTTTTGTCCCTCCCTTTCCCTAACTGGTGAAGTTTAGTCCCCCATCTCTTTTATCGTGGTCATTCTGCATGCAACGATGTAGTTTATATTAATCATGATTCATGTACAAAGTAGACCCATTGGCCTTTGACATCTAGGAGTTCCGGCCCAATACCAAAACAAAAGCATCCCAACTTATAATAACTCGCTCACCAGCCTATAAAACATATCATATACATGAGGCTCCTTGTCCTCCATACTGCACACACCTTAGTTACTACGCGTGGTATCCTGGAATGTGCATATTACATCATTTTACTATGTAGTTCATGCGTGCACTATGCCACATGATGTGCATTACCAAATGAGGTCAAAACAACTCACTAGCTTAAGTACATTTATATTAAATTACAATTGGGTTTGACCGAGGGATATTACAATCCCCTCCCCTTATTTATGCACTGTCCTCAATGCATCATACACCCATATATAACAAAGTTTTCAAAAATCTTCAAAAGGATGTGGGTATTCTATCTGCATTGCATATTCATGCTCCCAAGTAGCATCCTCAGGACTGTACTAGGTCCATTGAACCTTTACAAGCCCTATGGCTCCGTTCCAGATCTATTTGACTTTCCAGTCCAAAATGTGCATTGGATGCACTTGAAAAGAGCATTCTTGCTCCAATTGAATCACATTCTAGTCAATAACATGATTAGAATCAGGTATATATTTATTTAGTAATGATACATGGAAGACATTATGAACAGAAATAGATGTAGGGAATGCAATCATATAAGAAACTGGACCAATCCTCTCTAGGATTTCAAAAGGCCCACAAAATCTCGCTGCCAACTTGGTGCAACTTCCCAGCTTTAGGGAACTCCTATTAGAATTCACTTTCAGGAAAACATGATCACCCACTTTGAATTATCTATGGTTTCTATTCTTATGGGCATATATTTTCTCTCTGTCTTGGGAAACTTTTAAATTCTGCTTAATTTTTGTCATTTGGTCCTCCATTTCCCTGAGCAACTCTGGCCCAACTATTGTCCTATTAGTTGGATTATCCCCACTCACTAGAGTATTTCACATTCTTCTGTAAATTGCTTCAAATGGGCTCATATTCAATGATGTCTGATACACATTGTTGTACGCAAATTCTACCAAGTGTAGGTAGTCTTCCCATTTTGACGGTTTTTCCATCACATACATTCTCAATATATCTTCTATCATCTTGTTCACCCTCTCTGTCTTTCGATCAGACTCAGGATGATAATATGTACTAAAGTTCAAATTCATTTTGAATCTTTTGAACAATCCTTTCCAGAAATTCAAGGTGAATTTTGGGTCTCTGTCAGACACAATTACTTTAGGAATCCCATGTAATCATGCCACTTCCTTCATGAAAATATCAACAACCGCTGCTACTTTGTGCGTAGTTTTCAGTGTAATAAAATAGGCATCTTTCATAAGCTTGTCCACCACTACCATGATCGAATCATGCAGTTTGCCTGTTCTAGGCAATCCCGTAATAAAATCCATTGTCACCATTTCCCACTTCCACTCAGGAATGGTTAAAGGTTGCAGCAACCCCGTTGGGTTCCTATTCTCATATTTCACGTTCTGGCATTCCATACATTTAGCGATGTACTCAGTCATCTCTTTCTTCATACCTGGCCAAAAGTAATTCATGTGATTTTTCTTTTTGTATTCATGCATCAGCCACTTTATTCTCTTTCCCCTTGATATGATTTATATCAAAGTCATATTCGCTTAGAAATTATAACCATCTTCTTTGTCTAGCATTTCGATTTGGCTGATCAAATAAATATTTCAGACCATTGTGGTTTGTTCTTAGCTCAAACCTCTTTCCCATGAGGTAGTGTCTCCATTTCCTCAGGGCATGCACTATGGATGCCAACTCTAAATCATGAGTGGCATAGTTTCTTTCATGATCGTTCAACTTCCTTGATTCATAGCATATGACAAACCCATTTTGAATGAGGAATCCACCAAGTCCTTTATTACATGCATCGATGCATATGATGAAATATTCTTCTAGGTCTGTGATCCTTAATATTTGAGCACTTGTCAATAATTGTTTCAAGTGTTGGAAACTCTTCTCACAATCCAATGTCCACTGAAACTTCACTCCCTTTCTTTGCAAAGAATTGATTGGGTGTGCAATATTTAAGAATCCTTCAATAAATATTCTATAGTAGCCTTCAATACCCATGAATTATCTCACCTCCATCACATTCTTCGATGCTAACCATTCTCTAATGGCCTCTATCTTCTCAGGATCCACTACTATCCCATACCTTGAAATGATATGCCCCAAATAATGAATCTGTTTCTGATAAAATGATCACTTGCTCAATTTGGCATATAAATGGCACTCCCTTAATACTTGCAACACCATCCTCAAATGATGTTCATGCTCTTCATGTGACTTGGAACATATAAGAATGTCATCCAAAAAGACAATGACAAACTTGTCTAAATACTCTCGGAAAACACCATTCATTAAGCACATGAAAATAGTTGGTGCATTTGAAAAACCAAATGGTACCACTGTGAACTCATAATGACCATACCTTGTCCTGAAGGTGATCTTGCTAATATCTTCTTCTTTAATTCTTACCTGATGGTATCCTTATCTGAGATCTATCTTTGAAAATATCTTTTCATCCCTTAATTGATCAAAGAGTTCATCAATCCTCAGTGGAGGATACTTGTTTTTAATAGTCACTTTATTCAACTGTCTGAAGTCAATGCACAACCTTAGTGTTCCATCTTTATTTATCACAAAAACTACTAGGGCACCCCAAGGTGACATGCTTGGGCATATATACTCCTTCTTCAAAAGTTCTTCAAGCTGCATTTGCAACTCCTTCAATTCTAGTGTACTCATTATGTAAGGAGTCTTCGATACTGGCACTACTCCAGGCATCAAATTTATAGAGAAATCAATGTCTCTCCTTGGGGGTAGTCTTGGTACCTCCTNACACATCTTCAAAATATTCCAGGACATCATAATCTTCCAAATTTGGCACCTTATCTCTAGGTGTCTCTGCCAAATGACTTGCAATTATTTGGCATCCTTTTCTGTAACACTTCTTCAGCTGCAATGCTGAAATTTATCTAATGGTTACTACCCTGGGGATTCCTTGTACCTTCCTTAGTTTCCCTTCCTCATCCAGGCAAGTAAATGCTTTATTGTGACAGTCTAAGAGAGTGTGATGTTGGTCCAACCAATCCATCCCAATTAGACAGTCATAGGAACCTAAAGGCAATATGTTTAAATTTTCCTTGGTGTTCATTCCATTCATGTCTATGAGGCATGACTTAACCATTCTATTAACCTTTGTTCTAGCTCCTATAGCTAGTTGCACCAACCAGGATTTGTCATTCTTGCTTCTTGGCAATTGCAAACTTTCCGCCATATTAGGGTCTATATAACTATGACTAGATCCTGAATCAATCAAAATAGCAAGGGTTTGGTTGTTGATCATACCTTCCACTTCAATCATGTGGTACTGATAATTTTCTTTCTTGCTATCTAGGGCTGCATAAATCCTTGACACATATATGCCCAGGTCCTCCACTGTTTCAGCTCGCTGTACATTGTGAACAACCCTATTGTTTTCACCTCTGTGAGGACAATCTCTAAACCTATGGTCCCCTTTACAACCCCAACATTGCATAGGTGGTTGCCTTGGCCCTTGACTCCCCATGTCAATCATTCTAGGCTCTTTAGGCATTTGTTGTCCTTGTGGATTATTTTTGAAGAATGGTGGCTTAGCTCCCTTCTTACTCTGATCCATATTGAATTTCTTATTGTCTTCCCAAGCCTTTTGGAAAGTTGGCCTTGCTTTCTACTGATCATATAGGAATTTCTCTCCTTATGGTCTCTTATAATGTCTTGGCATCATCATACTATATTTTTTCATAGATGAACGATGGCAGTCCACTTAAATACATTTGAATTTTGACTGTTTCATCCTTGATGAAAGATACATACTTCAACAGTTCCATAAACCTTCTCCCATATTCATCTATGGTCATACTTCCAATCTCAAGTTCAAAGAAATATTTCATTTTCTTGTCATAGTATCTCTTAGTCAAGTACTTCTTCTCAAAATACTTCTTGAATTCCCTCCAAGAAAAACCTTTCTCTACAATGTGTTTCACCTGCACAAGTTGATCCCACCACATGGAGGCCTTTCCTTTGAGTTGATAGATAACTATTCTACCTTCTGCGTGAGAAGAATAATTAAGCAATTGAAAATACTTTCTCATGCCTAGTAACCATGTTTTTGCATCTTCATCCTTCTTGTGCTCACCATCAAATGTAGGAGGTTTGATTTTGTTGATTTCTCCTCTCAGCTCATCCACCCCATATATGTTATGCTTTCTAACAGGGGATAGACTCGATTCATTTCTTGCTCTCTTATTGGAATGCCTTTGGAAATGATGGTGATGTCTACTAGCACCTTTTGCTTTTCTTTTCTCCTCTGAAATTTTGTGACTCCCAGATTTACTTGAGCCACTCTCCTTAACCTATTTCTCTTCTATCGTGTTCAAACCCTCCAATAACTTCATGTTGAAGTCATCCTACTGCTCTTTGTCTTTCATAAGACTTTCATTGTCATCTTTATGGCTTCGGACATCCTTCTACAATTTCTTAATGGTCTTAGTCATATTCATATCTTCATTCCTTTCTTCTCCATGCCCGTTGGAGTTCACTTCTTCCATGACCAAATGCACATCCATCCCTCTTCTCTCATATTTTTGAATGTAATTCCCCTGTGCTTCTTCCATTCCTATGGAATCTGAACTAGTCTGATCTGATCGAGTTGTTGATAATTCTACAAAACGTGCAGCCATAAAAAATTATCAGGCTAAAAATTCAACAATTCATGAGAATATGCAGCATTTTGGTTCAATATACACATTAGAATTATCTCTCCTGATTTCCTAGTGTTATCACCATGAAAGTTCTAGATAAGACTCAAGTATCAAAAACATAGATGCACAGTGCCTTCAGAGATACACTTGTGTAAGAAGGTGGTTTTCTGAAACCACTTTTTCCAAGACACGGTATCATGTGTCTAATCCAGGTGGATATCGGTGGCCACCTACCTTTTCCGACTAGCTCAAAAAAAAATTCTGGCAATTTTGGCAATTTACTATTTTTAGCAGGTTTTAACTTCCGGGGCCATTTTGAGGGCCTAAATGAATGTTTTTTGAGATCGATGTTCTCAATGATAGCCGAAGGCATGACTGAGCCCCCAAAATGAATCTTCTCAATGTTACTTTTCCAATGAGCTATCACACGCCTAAAACGGAGATCGTATGCAAAAGTTACGACCCCGGGAAGTTGATGTACTAACTTACCCAAACGGGGCCCACATGACTTTTGGCGCTTCATC
>SNQJ01S0242077.1:0-13425 GCA_010110895.2 Picea sitchensis
AATGTTCACTTTCATCTTGTTGGATGAATGAGGAGGAGGGATAATGGGGAGTTTAGATACAACAATTGAGGTTGGTGGTCACATGAGTTTTTCATTATTATAGATATGTATATGTAATGCATGTCACTTAAGGGATACACTCATTTTGTTGGAAGTGCTTAACAAAATTCACTTCAGGGATAAACTCCAAGGATTGAACTTCCTTTAGCTTAGATGCTGGGTCTTAAGGGATTCTATTTAGCCAAAGTTGCTCGAGACTTGGACATGCCATATTCATTTTTTAAAACTCGTAGTATACAAGTGGGACAATTTATAACAAGAATGGTTGACATGAATTAATAACCCATTGGAAATTGAGATGTGTTTCACTTATATGATTGCTACATTTCTAGTGTGTCTTTCCCTGATTGAAAATTGTTGACATGTTGCTTTCATTAATTTGGGTATATACCTTTGAAGTCTAGGGTCGGGGTCTATATTATACATGGAATCAATCAATAATTGGTGGTTTGAAGTATGACCTCTGGTTGATGGATGCCACCTTCTGAAATTTTTGGTTAAACCTATTATATTGGAGCATTTAACACTCAAAGGTATGGGAAGGATGCACTCTGGGCTGACATATCTTGATCAGTCTAGAGCAACACCATGCGAGAGAAAAGTGAAAGTAAGAGGGTGAGCTTGTTGTCTAATTTCTCCACCTTGATGTTGATGTTTTGGTAGCTACAAGAGGTACTTTCCCTTCTAGATGAACTTTCTTAAATGAGAAGAATATTCTGAAAGCAAGAGAACCATTAGACATATGTGGAAATACCCTAGAAGAGAAGTCAACCCAGAGGAATAAAGAACAAATAAGTGACACTTTTCAAGGAGAGAAGTTGACCCAGTAAAGAGGACATGTAGACTATAAATAAGAGGCACCTTAGCTCATTTGGACACACTCATTCTCACTCTGTAATATACATAGAAGTAAGGGGCAAGTTTGAGGAAGGGTGATGAAACAACTACAGTTACATAGATTCTTCTTGTTCAGTCTTTCTGGTATTTCTCTCTTGTGCGTTACTCTTGGAAAAGGTGCGCTACCTTGGTATTGTGTTGCTTCTGCAGCTGGGGTGGTATTTATGGTTGTACCTTGAGTTAGCCTTTGTGTTAAGGTTTATATATTGGTTCATGATTGGACTTGCTTTGTGAATGAAATCTTTCTAAGAAAGTTGTTGGGTTTTTCCTAGGATAAATCTCTTGTGTTCTTTTGTCTCTTGTTTATGCTGTTATTGCTCAGTACATGATATATATCAGTTAATGTTAAAGAAGTAAAATAACACTTGTAACTCTAATGATCTATAAATAAAGAAAATCTAACATGGTATCAGAGCTGGTTACCTTCAGAACAATTTGATCACTGGAAGGAAGATCACTAGAATAATACCTTGCAGCTACACTGAAATACTTTTTCAAGATCATTGAGCACTATCCCATGGTCATTGGGGATAATTATTTCACAGAGTAGTGTGCCCTATCATAGCACATCTCCTGCAACCCTCAGTGTGTAGTTTGGTGAAGTTTGAAAAATGGAAGTTTTCCAGAGCTAGGTTTCTATCAACAAAAATGTCAACCAACATGAGAGTTGAAGATAGATTGGATGGAGAAGATAAATTTAGATCCTAGAAGCACATATTCCTCCTCATTCTAAACGAGAATGAGTTATTGGATTATATAAAGTATATGCTTCCAAAACTAGAAGAAGAAGATGCCAAAGCAAAGTTCAAGAAGAATGAGGTCAAGGCCAACAAGATCTTGACAGACCCAATAAAGTATCATCTGATACCTAATGTATCCGAACTGAAGACACTGAAGGAAATGTTTGATGCCCTAACCAAAATTTATGAAATTAAGAATAACATTTGAAACCTTACTCTAAGGAATAAACTCATAAACGTGACAATAAACAAGTCATAAACAATATCCAACTATTTTATGAGGATCTCACAGACCAAGGACCAATTAGCAGCCATTGAAGATCCAGTAGAAGACGTTGAACTCGTGACTACTACACTCAATGGATCTACCTCCTCTTGGGATCCATTTGTTCAAGGGATTTGCGCCAAAATCAAATTTCCCAAGTTCAACAAGCTATGGGCAGACTGCAACCAAGAGGAATCCAGGTCGATATCCAAATCACATAAGACTAATGATGATGAAAATAAATCACTTGTTGCCCAAGTGAATAAGAGAAAGGAAAGGGAAGAAATCAGGCCGAATAAGTCTAAGAAACCACGCCACAAGAAGGATGCATTAAATATCAAATGCTACACCTACAAGAAGATGGGACATTATGCCTCACAATGCCCTCATAAACATGAAAAGAGAAAGAAGAAGAAGAAGCACCATGCACATACAACAGAAGTTGAATAGCACAAGTTAAAGGATGAAGAATTTGTATTTGTCTTATCACTCACATGAACCATCACTCAAGGGAGTGACACTTGGCTCATAGATAGTGGTGCTTCCAAGCACATGACCAGATGCATAAATTCTCTTTCAAAACTGACAGAAAAGAGCTCATCCCTTCAAGTGGAGCTTGGGGATGATTCAAATTATGTAGTCAAAGGAGTTGGAGAAGCCTCCCTACAACCTGAATTAGGTAACCATATTTTAATTAAGGATATTTTGTTTGTACAAAACTTGAATAAGAATCTACTTTCCATCTCTGGTTTAGAAGATAAAAATTTTAGGGTAGATTTTGTGGATTACCAATTTCTTCTATGGCCCAAGAATTCAAGAATTGATAAGGATACCATGATTTGTGTTCGAGAGGGAGGACTATATAAATTGAAGGGACACCAAGAACAATCCCTTGTACACAACAATGTTATCTCAAGTGAGCTATGGCACTGAAGACTTGATCACATAAACTATAGAGCACTACCGATATTGGGAAATATGGTTATAGGTCTACCAAACATTTAGGTAGAACGCGATGGAGTATGTAAAGGTTGCACACTTGACAAGAATGTCAAGGGAAGATTTACTAGCAATGACAACAGGTCCAAGGGTATCTTGGACATCATACACTCCGATGTATGTGGATAGATGTCGGTGCCATACTTAGGAAACTTTTGATACTATGTCTTATTCATAGATGACTATTCTCGAAAGACATGGATCTACTTCTTGAAAGCAAAAGATGAAGTCTTCAACAAGTTTAAGGAATTCAATGCTTTAGTTGAAAATATCTCTGAAAGGAAGATTAAAGTCTAGAGATCTGATAATGGAGGTGAGTACACCTCAAAGGAGTTTAAATACTTTTGTAGAGAAGCAGGGATTAAGAGGGAGCTAACAAATCCCTACAACCCCCAACAGAATGGCATTGCAGAAAGAAAAAATGGATCCATTCTAGAAGGACTGAAAGTGATGATCCATGACCAAGGCCTACCCATGAACTTATGGGTAGAAGCATCGAATACAACTATGTATGTCCAGAATAGAAGTCCTCACAAGATATTGGAAAAAAAGACACCTGAAGAGGTGTTCACTGGAAAGAAACTAGAAATCAGTCACTTGAGGATTTTTGGTTGTCCAATGTTTATACATGTTCCAAAGGAAAATAGAATGAAGTTGGAACCTTCAGGAAATAAGTGAACATTCATTGGATATAGTGAGACTTCAAAGGCTTACATAATATACATTCCTGGGTAGAGACATATTGAGATCAACCGGGATGTAACATTTGATGAAGATGAAGCCTTCAGAAGATCAAGGTAGTCTCACATGGATGAGAACTGAGAGGAGAAAGAGTCCCCAAGGGAAGCAGTCATGGAATAATCTACATTGGAGGAATCCATTCCATAAGTTCAGAATGAGATAGTAGAGTTAGATAGATCTTTAGATCCACCTAGAGAAGCTATAGTCAACAGGAGGAGACCATATTGGCTCCGGAACACCTTGGAGGAAGTTGAAGGACATGAAACTCCCAAAGCATATTTTAGAGAGAGCAACAATCCACATAAGTTTTTTAGATATGTGGCACTGGTGAGAAACATCATTGATTCAGAGCCTTCCACCTTTAAAGAAGCTACTGAGAAGTAGGAATGGAAGGATGCCATGATGGAGGAGTATCGATCCATCATGAAGAATGATGTGTGGGAGGTGGTTTCAAGACGAGAAGGGAAGTTAATAGTTAATTCCAAATGGATCTACAAGATCTAGCATGTTGCAGATGACATCATAGAGAAGTACAAGGAAAGATTTATGTCTAGAGGATTCTCCCATAAAGAGGGAGAAGACTACGATGAGACATTTTCTCCTCTAGCAAAGTACACTTCCATCATATCGATTATTTCGATTGCCTCCACAATGGGATGGAAATTACACTAGATGGATGTCAATACTACCTTCTTTAATGGTGTAATAGAGGAATAAGTGTACATAGAGTAGCCAAAATGTTTTGTGATCCATGGGAAAGAGTCCCAGGTTTGAATATTGAAGAAGGCCTTGTATGGGTTGAAGAAGGAACCCAAAGCATGGTATGATAGGATAGATAGCTACCTAATGAGCTTGGGATTTACCAAGAGCGATACAGATTCCAACCTTTACTATAAGGTTGAGCATGGTTATACGTTGATCTTGGTTCTATATGTGGATGAACTGTTTCTGACAGGAGATGAGAAGATTATAGTTGGCTACAAGAGGGTTCTCACTTTAGAGTTCAAGATTAATTATCTAGGTCTGATGCATTACTTATTGGGATTGGAGGTGTGGCATAAATCAAATGAGATTTTCCTTCACCAAGGAAAATATACCATTGAGATCCTACAAATATTCAAGATGATGGACTGCAAGTCCATGGCCACACCCATGATGATAAATATGAAGCTTCTGAGTGATTCATATTCATACTTGGTGGATCCCATGATGTACAGACAACTAATTGGATCCTTGATGTACCTAGTTAACACCAAGCCAGAAATATGTTTTGCAGTGAATGCATCCAGTCAATACATGGTTGAACTGAGACATGTACATTGGATGGGAAGAAAACATATGTTGAGGTACCTACATGGTATGATTGGATATTGATTGAGATATGTCTTGGGTGGAGAAGTGAAGCTGTAAGGATATATAGACTCTGACTGGGCAAGAAGTCCAGTGGATCATAAGAGTACTTCTAGATGTTGCTTCAGTCTAGGATCATGTATGATCTCATGGTTGAACAAGAAGCAGAAATCATTGGGACTCAATACAACATAGGAAGAGTATATCACATCTAGTGTGGAAAGTCGTGAAGCAGTGTGGCTTCATAAGTTTCTTATAGGGATATTTGATCTAGAATTGGAGCCAAACTTGATACATTGTGACAATCAAAGTTGTGTAATGATTTCAGAGAACCCTGTATTTCATGACAAGTCAAAGAACATAGAGATAAAATATCATTACATCCAAGACATGGTGCATAGATCAGGAGCTATAGAGCTCCAAAACATATGCACGAATGAGCAGATAGTGAACATTCTCACCAAGCCTCCGTTTAGAGTGAAGTATGAGTACTTCAAAGACAAGCTTGGCGTGATGCAGAATGTCCACCCTCATTGAGAGGGAGGTGTGTTGTTTCTCCTCCTCCTAGCTAACCCCTATAGCCAAGGGTTCCCTATATCAGTCATGTGAGGTGACTAAGGGGGTAATTCATTGTCAGATCTGATGAGAGAAGAAACATCACACACGTAGTCATGAGGACTATGGGAGTAACTTCATGCTACTGGATGAGACTATAACTATGGTTGATGATATTGTAGTAGCTGTGTGATACTAGTTGATTGCTGCATAGTTATAGAGACATCAACTATGACTATGGATGATGACATTGTAGTAGCTGTGTGCTACTAGTTGATTGTTGCATAGTTATAGATTGTGACTATGGATGATGGCATGGTAGTAGCTTTGTGCTACTAGCTGATTGCTCCATTGTCATAGGGATTGTAGACTATGATTATGGATGATGGAATGGTAGTAGCTGTGTGCTACTAGTTGATTTCTTCATAATCATAGAGACTGTTGGACTTCATGGTGGTATCTTGTATAGCTACTAGTTGATTGCAGGAGAGAGACATCGTGTCTCTGGACAATATCCGTGTGCTACTTGGAGTGGTTGTGTACCATTCTATAGTAGTTTTGTAATACTATGTTTCGACACAATCATGTTCTACTGGATGGAATTGTAGTAGCTGTGCGCCACTAGCTAATTGTCATGGAGACTACCAGTTCACATTGGGAGTAGCTATGTGCTACTTGATTGTAGATATTGTGACATATGATTTGAGCTACCGATGACATTGTGGTAGATGTGTGCTACCATCTGATTGCAAATTAGTCGGTGGACTACTAGATGAAGACATCGTGAAATATACCTCCTTAGATAAGAGGGAGTGTTGATGTTTTGGTAGCTGCGGGAGGTACTTTCCCTCCTAGATGACCTTTCTTAGATGAGAAGAAGATTCCAGAAGAAAGAGAACCATTGAACATATGTGGAAATACCCTAGAAGAGAACTCAACTCAAAAGAATAAAGAACAAAGAAGTGACACCTTCCTAGAAGAGAAGTCGACCCTGTAAAGAGGACATGAAGACTATAAATAGGAGGCACCTTAGCTCATTTGGACGCACTCACTCTCACTCTCTCATATACATAGAAGTAAGGAGAATGTATGAGGAAGGGTGATGCAACAATTTCAATGACATAGATTCTTCTTGTTCAATATTTATGGTATTTCTCTCTTGTGCGCTACTCTTGGAAAAGGTGCACTACCTTGGTATTGTGCTACTGCTGCAGCTAGAGTGGTATTTTTTGTTGTACCTTGAGGTAGCATTTGTGATAGGGTTTATCTGTTGTTTCATGATTGGACTTTCTTTATCAATGTACTTTAGACATTTGACAAATCCGACAGTGTACCACATACCTGGTTATATCTTTTTTCATCTTTGGCTAGTAATACTTATCTTTGATTAAGGCTAGCATCTTATCCTTTCCAAAATGTCCTGCCAAACCACTACTGCGAAGGCCTCTGATAATATTTTCCCTCATTGAACCAATTGGGATGCATAGTTTTTTTTCCTTTGAATAGGTAGCCATGTTGCATAAAATATTCACCTTGATTAAGATCCATGTTCCCAACGACTGGATTCTTCAACTGTTCAAAAATCTCCAGAAATTCATTATCATATGCATAGAGATCCTTTAATGCAACAAACCCAATTACTTGATTTTCCATGGTTGTCAAAAGAAAAATGCGTCGACTCAAAGCATCTGCAACTTGATTCTGCCATCCTGAGTTGTGCTTCAAAACAAAGGTGTAGCCTTGTAAGAAAGAGACCCAACTTTCATGTCTACTATTCAATTGCCTTTGGGTGTTTACATATTTTAATAAAATATGATCAGTAAGTAACACAAACTCTTTCAACACTAGATAATGCCTCCAATGTCACAATGCTTGCATGATTGCATAAAATTATACATCATATGTGGAGTAGTTCTTTCTTACCTTATTCATGTTTTCACTAAAGAATGCAATTGGTCTACCTACTTGTCTAAGTACAACTCCAATTCCTACATGTGAAGCATCACAGTATACCTCAAACATTTTATCAAAATTTGGTAAAGCTAATATGGGTCCCTCAGTTACCTTCTTCTTCAAAAACTTAAAAATTTCCTCAACTTCCTTGGTCCACATGAATGTCTTGCCTCTGGTGCAATTTGTTATGGGTGCTACATTAATACTGCTAAAATTTCAAATAATTTTTCTATAAAAGGTGGCCAACCCATGAAAAATTCTTACCTCTGTGATGCTCCTAGGACTAGGCCACTCCAAAATTGCTCTGACCTTCTCTGAATCCATATTGACTCCCTCTGCCGAGATGAAAAAACCTAGGAAACCCAAACTTTCTTGTAAGAAACCACATCTCTTCAGGTTTTCATAAATTTGATGTTTTCTCAATGCATCCAATATAATTTTTAAATATTTTGAGTGATCTTCTTTTCTGTTACTGAAAACTAGGATGTCATCAAAATACACAACAACAAACTTGTTAATATAAGGTCGAAGCACAATATTCATCAGCCGCATTAAATTTCTAAGAGCATTGGACAACCCGAATGGCATGAACATCCATTCATATAGTCCATCCCTGGTCTTAAAGGCAATTTTCCATTCATCCCCTTCGCGAATCCAGATATGGTGATATCCCCTTCGCAAATCAATATTATTAAAATATTTATCTTCGGATAGCACATCCATCATGTTGTCCAACTGTGGTATAGAAAACCTATATTTGATGGTAATTTTATTGATTGCTCTGCTATCTGTGCACATCCTCCATGTATTATCCTTTTTTGGAGTCAATGATGCTGGTACAACACATTGACTCATGCTTTCTCTTACCAAACTTTTCTTTATGAGTCCCATCACTTGTCGGTTGAGCTCTGCATGTTGTGTAGGACTCATCCTATAGGCTACCTGATTAGGTAAAGATGATCCTGGTATCAGATCAATGTGATGTTAAATATCCCTCTTTGGTGGAAGACCATCAGGTAGTTCATTAGGGATAACATCAACTAATTCTTCTAGTAACTTGGCCACTTCAGTAGGAATTGGTATGTCTTCCACAACTCCTTTTTGCAAAATTAATGCATAACATAATCCTGTTGCCTTTGTTTCCTTAAAATAATCTCTTTCTAACACCATATTCTCATTTTCCCCCTCATCCTGAAGGGGCAATAAGACGAATTTCGATCCATCCTTCCAAAAGGTGTAGGTATTCTTTCCTCCATCATGCATGAATTTTCTATCATATTTCCAAGGCTTCCCCAATAACATATGGCATGCATCCATCAGAATGACATCACACCATACTTCATCTCTATAAGTCTTACCAATGAAAAACTTGATCAAACATCTTTTATTAATGGTGACTTCATTCYCCTTTTTGAACCATGCAATTCGGTAAGGATGGGGATGTGTTTCATAGTGTAATTTCAACTWATCTACCATCTCTTTGGAAATCGTATTCTCACAACTGCCACTATCAATAATAACTTGACATACCTTTCCCCCAAAAGTGCACCTGGTTCAAAAAATATTTCTTCAAAGTCAAGAATATTCATTGTCGCTACCCTACCTTTGCTCTTTTTTGAGAATCACCATTGACCTCTGTATCGTGAGACTATCCCCCATATCAAGTGAGACTTCAGATTCAACTACTTCTTCTTCATTCTTAGCTTGGACCAAGTTGAAAATAGGTTGTTGTCCTTGATTCAAATCTTGCATGTTATAACTTGGGCATTCAAATGCTCGATGACCCTCTACACCACACCTAAAACACACATATGGTCCTCCTCTACCACCACCATAACCTCTACCCCTTTGAAATCCTCTTCCTCATGGATGATTCAGGTTACTTTGTCGAGAATCTTCTACTTTCTCAGCTCCTTGAGATGATTCACCTCCGCCATAGTTAAAACCACCCCATGATATAGATGATGTACCCCTCCTTGCTCCTCTATTCCTTTGAGAAAATTCCCATCTTATCTTTTCCTCGACCTTTAAGGATAATTGATATGCCTCTTCCATGCTGTGAACTCTATGCATGCTTAGTTCATCTTGAATAATTTTTTTTAAACAATTCACATACCTTGCAACCAATTGCTCACCAGTTTCCTGGTGATCCACGCGAATGTACAATTGATAAAACTCATTTGTGAGTTCCTCCATGGTGGACAAGTTCTGCTTCAAGTTCTAAAATCTATGAAAAAGGGTCCGGGCATAGTCTAGAGGCAAAAAAATTTCTCGCAAATTTTTTTCCATCTTGCTCCAGGTATTAATTCTGTCTTTTTTGCTTCTTACTCTGTCTTTCCACACATGATCCCACTAAATCATGGCGTGACCCTTCATATTGGTGCACTAAAATCTCACCTTCTTTTCCTCTGAGATAAGCCGACATTCAAAAAATATATCCATGGCATTCAACCAATCTATTAAATCCTCTGGTTTAAGATTCCCTGCATATTCTGAAACTTCCATATTGATCCTATCATTTCTCCCTTCTAGATCCCTGAGCATCCTTTCTTCAAAAGACACACGCTCTAATTTTTCTTCTTCATTTTCTTCTTCATGTTCTATATGTTGATCTACATTTCCTTGGTCTATCTCCTCATCAGGCACTTCTCTTTGTACTATTCTCTGACTAGACAACATGCTTATAATATTTTGTACTTGCCTTTGGATGTTTTTCATATCTCTGCGCATTTGAGCAAGACTTTCTCTACCTCTTCCTCTCCCAGCCATCTTCCTGCTCTGATACCAAAGGATGTAGCCAACGCTTGAGATTCATTCACAAGATCAAATAAACCATGAAAACACAAGAGAATGGAAAAATAACTCTCTTTTATTCCTTCTCCATCCTAAATATTACAATTGAAGTTCAACCCCTTATAACTACTATCCAGGATTTCTAAAAACAACTAATTTTAGAAAAACAACTGTTTTTAAGAAAAACAATTGTTTTTTAGAAAAACAACTAAATTTAGAAAAATCTTGCATGACTCTAAAACTAACCACTAACTAAGAGCTAAATAGAGTGACACCATTTCTCAACTCACTTTTCTGATTAAGCTCATAAACTAAGAGATAAGTTATAATTGAAAATTTTAAAATTCCCGTAAAAACCCTAAAACCCCAATTTGAGGCCTTATATGAAGGAATTTGGCCCTGAAAAAGTGTCGTTCATTAGAAGATATGCAACTATCACCACACCTTTAGAAAAATTGTTGAAGAAGTCTGAACTATTTGGGTGGACACCAGAGTGTGAC
Organism: Picea sitchensis; assembly: GCA_010110895.2. Taxonomy (NCBI): domain Eukaryota; kingdom Viridiplantae; phylum Streptophyta; class Pinopsida; order Pinales; family Pinaceae; genus Picea; species Picea sitchensis. The sequence continues at coordinate 10,854 of SNQJ01S0242077.1, forward strand.
AAATCATTTCATATTCTCAAAGAAAAACTAAGTACTACACCTATCTTGATATTTCCCAATTGGGAAATTGAATCCCATGTACATGTGGATGCATCAAGTATTTCCCTGGGAGCCATTTTAGTGCAACCAGGGGAAGGAAATATGTACACCCTATCTATTTTTCCAACATAAAACTTTTGCAAGCTGAACACAACTACACAACTATCGAAAGGGAAGGTCTAGCTATGATTTATGCATTATAAAAGTTTAGACACTACTTGTTAGGCTCTCATTTCAAGTTTTTTACTGACCACTCTGCATTGATGTACCTAGTCAATAAACTAGTACTTGAAGGAAGGATTTGCAGGTGGCTACTTCTTTTTCAAGAGTTTTCATTCGAAATAATTGTCACACTAGAAAGATGCAATGTAGGTCCAGATCATCTTTCCAGGTTAGAGTCAGGGGAAAGTGGTGGAGTAGGGGATGATCAGCTCCCCGATGCACACCTATTCTGAATTAAGGCCATATTGGAGTATCTTCAAGACATTTCTATCTTCCTCAGTACAGGGACCTGCCCAAAAAATTACTCCGCAACCCAAAAACGACATATGGTGGTTCGTGCAACAAACTATCAACTGATTGCGGGACAACTTTACAAATTAGGGCTAGACAACATCCTCAAAATATGTGTCTTGAACCATGAAAGATAGGATATCCTATGGGAATGTCACAATGGAGTTATGGGAGGACATTTTGGAGGTAATGCTACTGCACAAAAGGTACTTCAAGCTGGACTATGATGGGCTATGTTATTTAAAGATGCTATATGTAAAGGAAATGGTTTCTATTGTTAAAAGTCGAAGGGATCTCATCAATGTGTATTTAATTTCCACTAGAAATATCAATACAATGATTTTTGTGTCAGAAAAAAAAAATAAAAAAATCTATATCTATATCTATAATAAAATTTAAAGTAGGTAGATTCAGACATTATTATAAGATGCATTAAACATCACTTAAATACTACAGATAAACACTAAACATGACAACAAGCATCACATATAAGACAAGTATGGGTCAAAACATGATTGACCTTCCGTTAATTCCTCATAATAGAAGGATATTTACATGATAGACATCATGGTTACAGTCTCTATTACAAAATTGAGCAAATTGTAATACAAATTCTACAACTTTCTTCTCTCCAAAGATTCCTCCCGAGGAATCTTTAACAAGCCTCTCCTTTATTATCTCTCTACTTACAACCTTATATTTTATGTTCCCCATGGGGATCACCTTGATCGATAGGTAGCTTACATAAGTCCATAATAAATATCTTTACATGTATTCACAGGTCCTTGAACCAATTGTTATAGCTCTGAGGTGATGTTTAGTACTTGATGCACACTCCACCTTATTGTATCCAGTCGTCCATCACAATCGATACTCAGAAGGGTGTTTTATCCAGTCACCAACTTCACATTATGGGGTGGTACCGAATAATCTCATAGTGCAATTTGGTTCCAAACTTGGTAGTGCACTGAAGGGTCTAATGAAATATACAGAGTGCGATATGGATATGGAGGGTGCACCACTAGGTGGGAACAAAGAAGTGGAAGTGATGGTTAATGGTTGATGATGTATTGGAGACCAAATTTAGGCAGAGGATTATGGTGGAGATGGAAAAGAATATTGATACAACCAGGCATATGTTTACCATGAGTTATGGTCATGTTGCGAAGCAACTGCCGTGGTATCCTATACCTGGGTCAAACACCTTTAATGTCCATTTTTCCTGACTAATCTAGACATGTTATTTCTGGCGAACTACTTTGTTTCCCATCTCATTGTACTATCACATTCCATTGGAAGTGTTGGAATCATTGATTCCTCCCCTCAATATGTGCTCATTTTCCTTTGGTCCTCCCACTTCTGTTGGAGACTTCCCCTTTCTATGTTTGGGGCCTCCTAGATTTTCAACATTGATGCAACATGATTATTGTTCAATGGTGACACCATATGCATACAGGTGCAGTATTGTGACCTCCGAGTCGACCACCTAAATCCTTCCCAAGTTTCCCCCATAGTGGCATGGTCTAAATGTTCTACATTTAATTGGCATTTTCACCAAAATCTGGTCATCTGAATCTGGGTGAAATCACAATGTTATGTTGTTTAACTTGCATTTATGAAGGCATAAATGGATTTAGTGTGCTAAATACTCATGGGGAACTTAGATTATATTGACTTAACCACTCAACGGACTACTTATAATGTCATGGACTAGTGTCCCTTCATTATACAAAGGGGTAACTCTGGGACATGGAAGTATCAGTCAAGAGTGGCCATCAATATGGGAATTCACTAGTCACATTAATTAACATCTGACTTCAAATTATCTCATAGCCTATATGGTGGCACAAATGATGTGAGTCATGTACTGTCCAACATGCCCACATGATGAAATGTTTTAATTTGCACTATGTTCAACCGATATTAATCCTTGTACTTTCCAATATTTCTCGTCCACTCATGTTTAATTGACATCTTGAGACAACATGGGCATAATAAGCTCGACATTCTTAGCCCCCAC
>SNQJ01S0242078.1:5433-18858 GCA_010110895.2 Picea sitchensis
ACATGAGGTGTATATTTGATGATGTTGGTACATATTGATGAGTCATAGTTGATGAGTAGTTGACACATGATTGGTACATACTTGGTACATGGTTGGATGAACTTTTTTATGGTACAGGTTGTTTGGTACAGGTTGGTGCATGGTTGATGCACTTTTTATGGTACAGGTTGTTTACAGGTTGAGGTATAGGTTGATGCATGGTTCAGGTTTATTGGTACAGGTTTACATCGGTATATCTCACAGTGATAGTGTGACAGTGGTTCCACCATTCTACTTATACTTCAGGGTGGTTGGATGGGGCAAGGACAGGTGGTTGTAGCCACCTTCCAGTTGTAGCCGGAGAACATAGGGGGTTGTAGCCTCCTTCTAGTTGTAGCCAGAGAATAAGAGAATTGGATATTCCTTCAGGTTTTATCCTGAGAAACGAGGCGATTGGAGCCTCCTTCCAGTTGCAGTTGGAAAACAAAGGAAGTTGGTGCTTCCAATGAATGTAATTCTTCAAGACATATAAGAAAACGCATTATGTGGTTTTCTCCCGCTTTGGGTTTCCACGTGAAACACTGGTGTACTGTGTATGTGTATGATTGTTCATTTGTTCATTTCTTATTTACTCTGCAATTATTGGATGATAATTCTACATTGATATAACACTTGGATTATATGGTTAAAAGGGATTATATGGTTAAAAAGGATTAAATTGCTCTATTATTGATTCACCCCCCCTCTCAGTAATCCAACATAAAGAAGAGATAACTACTGAAGAGTTGGTCATCCAAGAAGTGATAGAATAACTCATAGGCTTCACTCACCTCCTTACTCGTCAGGGATATTTTATGCATATGAAGACTCCATAAGAAGTATAGAAGTGTCTCTTGTTAGGAACCAAATAATAAGAAATGAATTAGGAAGTTTCCAAGGAGAGATGAGAAATATTAAGTCGCCATACTTTGATGGTGAAAGAGAAAGGGAATATTAGGTTTAATCATGGTTGCTTGGAATCAGGAAGTAATTTCAGTTGCACAACTACTCATCTAACTTAGAAACCAACATTTTCACATACCATTTGCATGGAAAAGATGCTATGTGGTGGGATCAGTTGAAGAAAGTTGAACACATTAATGAGAGGAGGATCACTTCGAAACAGTTCAAGATATATTTTTAGGAGTATATTTCAGAGCACTTCTATGACAATAAAATGCAAGAGTTATTTGAACTCGGGTTGGGAAGAATGACCATGGAAGAATATGAAAATAAGTTCTTGTGATTGTTGAAGTATGTGGGGTTTATCAAGGATGAGAAGGTGAATATACAAATGTTTTTGAGTGAACTACCATCCTTTTATAAATATATTATTCAATATTATGAGCCCAGAACTTTGACGGAGACCATTAGGAAGGCTAAGTACTTGTATGAGCAACACAAGGGAAAATAATGTTTATGAAGTATTGGAAGGATAAGAAGAAAGATAAATATGATCAAAGGAGGAAGGGATTCAAACCTTGTTTCAACATAAACAACCCTAATCATAATCAACAAGATAAGTCTATTAGGGATGAATCCAAGAGAGAAGAATCCTTGGGAAAAAGGTTAATACCACCAATCAAATGTTGGGGATGCAAAGAATATCACATGTACAAGGATTGTCCTCACAGAGAATAAAAAACAAATACCATGCACAACATCCAATATGATACAATAGTAGAAGACATGGGAAAAATATATGTAGCCTTAGAAGATCGACAAGAAGAGTATCAATCCAATATTATAAAAGTGGAAGGTAAGATTATTAATCATCATGTTGTTGTTTTAAGTGATTTGGGAGAAATCCATTATTACATTGATCCTAAAATAGTGGAAAGATTACATTGGAGAAAAGTAAGCTTGAAAATTCAAGTTTGATTCAGCTATTCATTGGAACCAAAATAAGGATCAATGAGATGGTCAGAGGTTTTCCAATAAGTCTTAATGGAGTGAATATTATTGTTGACATAAATATCATACACTTAGGATCTCATGATATCCTAATTGGAATGGATTGGTTGGACAAGCACCATGTTGTCCTAGATTGCCATAACAATACATTTACATGTCTTGATGAAGAAGGAAAATAGAGCACTGTGAAAGGAATTCCAAGACCAATTTATATAAGGGAAATTTAAACCTTACAACTAAAGAGGTGTTTTAGGAAAGGATTTTAATTGTAGGCATCTCATGTGGAGGAGCCAGAAAAGACAAAAGGTCCAAGCCTTGAAGAATTTTTAGTATTGCAAGAGTTTGAAGATGTATTTCAATAAATACCAAGAATGTTTCCAAAGAGGGAGATAGATTTATGTATTGACTTAGTACCAAGAGTTGCCTCGGTATCAAAAAATCCTTATAGAATGAGCACACCCAAATTAAAGGAATTAAAAATACAGTTAGAAGATTTCTTGAAGAAAGAGTACATGCACCCTAGTGTCTCACCTTGGGGAGTACTAGTACTCTTTGTCAAAAAGAAGGATGGAACATTGAGGTTGTGCATTGACTTTAGACAACTGAATAAATCCATTGTGGAGAAACAATACCCTCTACCCATAATTAATGACCTATTTTATCAGCTAAGGGTAGCAAATATATTTTCAAAGACAAATTTGAGATCCAGATACCACCAGGTAAGAATCAAGGAAGAATACATCAATAAGACAACCTTTAGAAATAGATATGGACATTATGAATTTGTAGTGGTTCCATTTGTATTGACCAATGCACCAACTATCTTTATGTGCTTAATGAATGGCATATTTAGAAATTATCTGGATAAGTTTTCCATTGTGTTCTTGAATGACATATTTGTTTATTCTAAGTTCTAGGAAGAGCATGAACATCACTTGAGGTTGGTGTTGCAAGTGCTGAGGGAACATATGCTTTATGCCAATATTAATAAGTGTTATTTTTACCAAGAACATATCCATTATTTAGGGCACATTATTTCAAAAGAAGGTATAGTAATATATCCAGAGAAGATTGAATCCATTATAGGATGGCTAACACCCAAGAATGTTTCAAAAATTAGATCTTTTATGGGAATAGCTAGATACTATAGGAGTTTTTTAGCAAGGCTCTCTAATATTGCTCATCCCATAACTTCTTTGCAAAAGAATGGAATTAAGTTCGAATGGACATCATAGTGTAAACAGATGATGACCTCCTATCCTATGGTTCCCATAGGTGTAGAATTATAACTAAAACTCTATTGCTTCTGCAGACTTGAGTTGCATTTAAATCAATTGTGTGGGCCCAAATTTCCTTTGAAAAGAGTTTCAGAATAAATTTGTTAACACATAGTCCCTTAGCACTTAGTTTTGAAGTGCTAACATATCTTTCTTCCCTCATGACCAATAGTCGTGACTGAGAGTTATATTCTTGGTGGTTGTCCTCTTAAGCACCTATTCTTTGGGTGCTTACTCCATGTGACCTGTGGTTGTTCCATGTGTTAACCTCATCGTCGTATACCATCGGGCTTCTTCAAATTTAAACCTCAATCGTTTATCATCATAGGATAGATGATCTTGATCTGTCATTGGGGTGCTCAAGCTTCGAATCATCTTTGTTTATCACCTTCAGATGGATGCTCTCGACTACATGTCGGAATGAATTAGGATGTAGACAATTTTATTTCATGATCAACCTCGATTATTGATTCCTCTTTCCAATGGATGCTCATGATCTCACCTTGGACCTCCTCTTTTGAAATAGTTCCTTGCGCATGGATTAAGCCATTCTGAAACTCATGCTCCAACGATATTTCACCTTTTCGTTGGATTTTGAACCACTACGACTTTTCCATCAATGATCTATTCCAAGATCTATGGTCATGAACCAACGTCTTACTTCTACTACGCATTCCACATGCCTACCACATATCGCCTTCCTATTTTCCCATGTCACTTCCATGTGTCCACTTCTCATTCACTGACATCACCTATGATTCCCTGTCATTTGCCATGTGTCACTCTGGTTACCTGCCACATGTCTCTTCTTGAGTCATCGATCTACTCAACTTCTAATAGATATCAATCATCTATCGATGTCGCTCTATCATACTTAACTTCATTGTAGGACTCTACTCAGTCTATTCTGAACACTAATCAATTTTCACCATGTGTTTCTCCCTCAACACCAATCTGTATCATCCTAAATGGATCTACATTGTTCATCATTATCCTTCTATTGGAGTTACTCCAGCTTCTTGACTATGATGTCCCTACTACGAGAACAAATGTAATATCGCCACACGTCCTCTCCTTAACCCTTTACTAGGGTCACCCTGATTCCATCTTGACTGTCTTTCAGATCATCCTTCACCAATCTGGACCGTTGGTTAATAGGTTTGAATAGTTCAAGAACTAACATGTGCCTTCTCCAGATATATCCTCTAGACCACTCTAAAATGATATTATACATCTATCACTTTGCCTTCATTGGGTATTCTTTGAACATTGACTCCAAAATACAAACTCTGAAACACAATTGTAGCCATTGATTTATTCTACCCTATGATTGATCTGCATCATAGATCATAACTCTTCATTGGAGTATCCTCCCAATTCGCACTCCAAATGTGTGACTCAGAAACACTCTTTCCACCATTGCTTTAAGCTTCAAACTCAATCTCACTCTCTTTTTTCGATCTAGATCTAATATATAATCTCTATCGTTTGTATTTAACACACAAATGAACCTTCATCCCTATAAGTATAATATCATGATTTATTCTTTGTCTTGATCTAATAAATTTTGTTCTTGTACACATGGAAAAGGGTTTTGAGCTTTCTTCTAAAGGGTTTTGACCTTCAATTCACCTTCATACGAAAAGAATCTAGTTTTGTTCTCCCACGATCTTTCTACAAGATCAACCATGAACTCTATCGACTAATTCTCACCTTAGATACATCGATCTCACCAATGATCGATGGTTGATTTTTATCCGACATGCACCAAACACTTTTTTACAATTATGGAACTTGCACATGCATAATGAGATGGATTTCTCATTGTTATGAGGTTAGGACATGCAAATACTCAATATTGCAAAGATTTCACACACCCAACCATACACAGAGGTCTAAATAAATAATTCCAGAACCACTCAACATAGAGTGATTTTATTGTTCCATCATACACATATTGTACATCCAAAATTCAATAGGCCTCTTTCCTCTAAGGGCCTTCCTCACTCTATGGCCTGATTTCCTATTCAAATTTCCACCCCCTCATGCCCGTAGGCTTACAAATTTAACACAAGGTTTCTGAACCAACCCTGTTCAGGCCATAAAAATCATTCACTAAATTAGCCTCTAGGATCTTCTAAGATCCCCAAAATACTCATGAGATCTATAATTATCCTAATATCTCTCTAACTATTTCAATCTCTCGAAATATGTTCACAAATACAGATTCAATTAAATTATCAATTCAACAAACCTCATCCTATGCAATCCTTCTACAAATCAATCAAACATGGGAAATTACATTGATTCAAGCATAGTAAACCCACTCCCTTGGTAATCCAAAGACCCCCCTAGTTCTAATCAAATGTGTTTGATTTTGAAGGAAGCATGGTATTGCATTAGAATCCTAAGGTTAAAATATTTCATGATCTCCTGATCATGAGTCTCCAACTGCTTCATTCCTCCTGGATCCCAAACTTTATGATGTTGGTTACTTACCTTGTTGCTTTGTTGTTGTTTTTTTTTGTCTGCAACCTTCCAGGATCCCATACTTTAATTTTTTGTTGTGCAACATCTATGTTTTCTTTAATAATATATACTAGCATGCTATTCTTCTTATTCTTTCTCCGATATCTCCTCTTAGAAACCTTCATCAACTACTTCCATAATTCCTCAATGTTCGGTCTTTTCCTTTGTTGGTACACTCTACTATTGTAATTATGTTGCAATTTACCACAAAAAACTTGTATGGTTGTTTCCATATCTTGTTCTCCACATATCTATCTGTCCTCAACTTCTTGATAATATTGTTCATAAACTTATGCAATCAATATTGCATATCCTTAAGCTACATGCTCATTCTACATGATTGCTCAATCAAACTTTGTTCTTGGAATTTACTAAAATGACAGATTAGATGCAAAAAACATTATACCTTTCTTCATGATCATGTACAAATGATCATCAACATTCGCTTTCATATCCACATTAGCAAGATCCATACTTCCCTCATTGTATCCTTGCATATATCTTTCCAAGAATTTATACACTTCATCCTCTAAAGTATCTCCAAGTGAACTATTCATCCTCTTTGCATCTCCACCATCTGCATCCTTTGAATATGCATGAATTCCTCATTCACAATTTTCAAGAGACAATGTTGACTCTTCCTTTGACATGATAGAACTTAGAATATGTCTTTTTCTCATGCCTTAATGAGGAAATTCTTCCTTTAGGAAAGCTACAAGTGATTGCCTATCTCCATGACCTATAAGTCATGCATAGATACACAAATCATCAGTCTTAAAAATGTGAGACTCACGATTATCCTTATATGCCTCTAGCATATTCTCCTTATGCTGGAATGAAATTTCTAATCTCTTCATGAGGTCTTTACTCTGAACCTCGTCCTCCTCTCCCAACATCACTCCCTTCTCTAGTTCACAAAAGTGAACTACTAGTCCTGCTTCAAAGAACTCTCTACACTCAACTTCTCTGAATTCTTCTTCTTTGTTCCAATCATTCAACCTATGCTTCAGGCTCTGTCTCAGCCTCCTTATATATATATCTTTTCAATAGGAGACTTTACCTTTCTCTTCAATATCCAGCCATATCTTTTTTCCCTCTCACTCTCACGTAGCAACTCCATAATCATGTTGAGTATCTCCTTTAGCTTAGTAAATTCTTTGTCAAGAACCTATTGACTCATCTTCCTGCCAATTGATTTGGAATCCTCTTTCCTCTAGTTGTGGATTCTTTTTGAACCTATGACATGACCATCATTGGTCATCTCCATCTCTTGTTAACTTCTCGTTGTTCACTCCAAGCTACATTAATCCCTTGTATCAAATCGTGTCCTCTACTACCTAATACAAACTCAAGCTTCTCTCCTGAGCTTGTCCTCTTGGTATTCTTCTATTTCTTCCTCCTTATAACCTCTTGAGATTTCTCCAATCCTCTTTGGCTTCTGCACTTTTTCTCACACCCTCTAAGAACTCCAATTGTCCTCCTTACTTCTAATCTTCAGTTGGAAGTATCTACAACATCCTCTATTGCAAGGTTATGCCACAATATTCTCCTCCACTTGAGAGCTCTAATTTCTCTCTTATTCCTCTATAATAGCTCATCTGGAAGTTGGTTGCTACTATATCCTTCTCTGCTACCTGCATTCACAAATTATATCTTTAGCATATTTATTATCATAAAAATGTATGATCAATACCTACAGTAATCCACCATGAAATTATATATCCAATTCCTTTTTCTTCTTGTCTGCAAAAATATTCACATGCTCCCTTTTGTAACTTTGAATCTACATATTTTCCCTTTCTATTCGAAGAAAAACCAAACTCTAATACAAAAAATGATGACCTCCTGACCTTTGGTTCCCACAGGTGCAGAATTATAAACTAAAATTATGTTGTTGCTACAAACTCGAGTTGCATTTAAATAAATTATGTGGCCCAAATTTCCTTTGAACATAGTATCAAAATAAATTTGTTAACACACATTCCCTTAGCACTTAGTTTTGAAGAACTAACGTCTATTTCTTCCCTCGTGACCAATATTCATGAATGAGAGTTATATTCTCGGTGATTATCCTCTTAAGCACATATTCTTCGGGTGCTTACTCCATGTGACCCGCAGATGTGCCATGTGCTAACCTCATCATTATAGACCATTGAGCTTCTTCATCTTTAAACCTCCACCATTGATAATCACAAGATGGATGATCCAGATCTATCATCGAGGTGCTCCAGCTTAGAATCCTCGTTGTTGGTCACCATCAAACAGACGCTCTCAATTACACGTCGGAATGAATTAGGTTGTGGACAATTTAAGTCCATGATCAACCTCAATCATTGATTCCTCTTGTTTATGGACACTCGAGATATAACCTCAGACATCCTCTTTTGGAATAGTTCCTTGCGCATGGATTAATCCATTATAAAAATCACGCTATGAAGGTCTTTCACCTTTTCATCGGACTCTGAAACACTATGATTTTTCAACAATCGATCTATTCCAATTTATATGGTCACAAATTAGTGTCTTAATTCTATTACACCTACCATGTGTCACCTTCCTATTCACCCACATCATTATCATGTGTCCACTTCTCATTCAATGACATCACGTTCGGTTCCCTATCAGCTTCCATGTGTTACTTTGCTGACCTACCATGTGTCTCTTCCTGAGTCATGGATCCACTAAACTCGGAATATATCTAAGTCATCTATCGGTGTCACTCTTTCAGACTTAACTTCACTATAGGACTCTAATAAGTCTATTATGAACACCAATCAGTTGTCACCATGCATCGCTCCCTCAACATCAATATGTATCATCCCCAATGGATCTTCATCGTTCATCATTGTCCTTCTATATAAGTTACTCCAATTGCTTGACTTTGATGGCCCTACTCCAATAGAAAATTGGATATCGCCACATGTCCTCTCCTTAACCCTTGACCAGGGTCACTCTGAATCCATCCTAACCATATGTTGGATCATCCTTCACCAATATGGATAGTTGGTTAATAGGTCTGAATCGTTCAAACACTAACATATGCCTTCTCTAGATCTATCCTCTGGATCACTCTGAAATGATCTTAGCCATCTATCACTCTACCTTCATCAGGTATTCTTCGTACCTTGACTCAAAAAAAAAACTCCAAAACAAAACCATAGTTGTTGATTTCTTCTTCCCTCTGATTGATCTACATCGTAGATTGAAACTCTTCATCAGAGTATCCTCCCACTTTTCACATTGAATCTATGACTCTAAAACACTTTTTCCACCATTACTTCAGGCTACAAAATCAAACTCACTCTCTGCCATCAATATAGATCTGAGATTTAATCTCTATCATTTGTATTTAACACACAAATGAACCTTCATCTTGATAAATCTGCAATCATGATTTTTCTTTGTCTAGATTTGATGGATGTTGTTCTTTTACACCTGCAAAATGGTTTTGAGCTTTGTTCTAAAGGGTTTCAACCTTAAATTCACCTACGTACAAACAGAATCTAAGTTTTCTCCCATGATCTCGCTACGAGCTACCCATGAACTCAATTGACCAATTCTCACCTTAGATACATCGATCTCTCCGATGATCGATGGTCGATTTTGATCTGACCTACACCAAAAAATCTATTACATTTTGGAACCTTCACATGCATAATAATATGGATTTCTCATTGTTCTGATTTTAGGACCTGCAAATACTCAATATTGCAGAGATTTCACACACGCAACCATACACAGAGGTCTAAACAAACAATTCCATAACCACTCGAAATAAAGTGATTTTACTATTCCAGCATACACATATTGTACATCCAAAATACAATAGTCCTCTTTCCTCTAAGGGCCTTTCTCACTCTCTGACCTGATTTCCTATTCAATTGGCCACCCCCTCATGCTCGTAGGCTTACAAATTTAACACATGATTTCTAAACTAAATATGTTTAGAACATTACAATCATTCATTAAATTAACATCTAGGATCTTCTAAGATCCACAAAATCCTTGTGAGATCTATAATTAACCTAATATCTCTCTTACTATTTCAATCTCTCCAAATCTGTTCACAAAGAAAATTTGATTACATTCTCAATTAAATAAACCTCATCCTATGCAATCCTTCTAGAAATCTATCAAACATAATAAATTACATTGATTCAAGCATAGGGAACCCACTCCCTTGGTAATACAAATACACCCCTAAGTCTAATCAAATGTGTTTAATTTTGAAGGAAGGATGCTCCTCCATCAAGATAATTTTAATTTGTTGAAAGAATTGCTTACTAGTGCACCTATTTTAAATATTGTTGATCCAAATGAGAATATTGTGGTATGTACAAATGCATGCAAGGAAGGACTTGGTGGATTCCTCACTCAAAATGGGTGTGTCATTAGTTATGAGTCCAGAAATATTAAATAACATGAGAGGAATTATTCCATACATGATTTGGAGCTTACTTTCGTATTTCATGCATTGAATATGTGGAGGAATTATCTCATGGGAAAGAGATTTGAACTAAGGACAGACCATAGTGGTCTAAAATATCTTTTTGAAGAGACAACTTTGAATGTCAGGGATATAATATCGCTATAAGTTTTAATTGAGTATAAATTTGACATCAAACATTTCAAAGGAAAATAAAATAATTTTTTTGATACACTCAATTGGAGAATACATCTCATGCATGCTACATCCATTAGTATGCATCATTCATATTTGAAGAGCATAATTTTATATGTTGTTACAGAAAAGCATTACCGAAAGGTAAAAGAAAGTTTATAGTAAGAAAATGTACAATATAAAATTAAAGAGTATGAGAGGAAGGAAGATGGACTACTTATGCATAAGAATAGAGTTTATGTTCCCAGTTCTGGAGAACTTAGGAATTTTCTATTAAGAGAAATGCATAGTGTTCCATATGTCAGACATCATCCCGGTTACTAGAAAAAAATTTCAATAGTAAGAAGGAAATTATTTTGGCTAGGAATGAAGAAATATGTTGTTTATTATGTTTCGAGATGTATGGAATGTCAAAGAGTGAAAGATGAGCATAGACACCCCGCGGGTTTGCTTCAACCATTACTCATTCCAGAGAAGAAATGGGAAGTTGTAACCATTGATTTTATAATTAACTTTACCAAAACAGCAAGGAAACATGATTCCATAATGGTAGTTGTGGATAAAGTGACAAAGGCTACTCATTTTTTTCCTATGAAAATGATGCATACAATAGCTAATATTGTAGAAATTTACATGAGAAAAATTGGTAGGTTGTAAGAGATACCTAAGGAAATTGTCTCAGACAAAGATACAAAGTTTACTTCAATTTTTTGGAGAGGATTATTTAAAGGATTTGGTACAAATATGAACTTTAGCACAACATACCATCCATGGTCATATGGGCAAACAGAGAAATCCAACCAAGTAATTGAAGACATTTTGAGAATGTATGTGATGGATAAGCCATCTAAGTGGGAAGATTACTTGCTTTTGGTCAAGTTTTCCTATTATAATGGGTATCATGCTTCATTGAATATGATCCCATTTGAAGATTTGTATGGTATAAAATGAAATACTCCAGTGATTCGAGACAACCCAACAGATAGACTAGTACTTGGGCCAGAATTGCTCAAGGATATGGAAGACAAGATGGTTAAAATTATGTATAATTTGAAGGCAACACAAGATAGACAAAATATTTATGAAAATAAGAACATGATAGCTAGAGAATTTAAAGTGGGAGAGCATGTGATTTTGGAAGTAAATCCCAAGAAGAGATCATTAAAGTTGGGAAATTGTACAGAGCTAGCAATCAGATTATGTGGTCCATTTGAGATATTGGGCAGAATAGGGTGAGTTCCATACATGCTTGCATTGCTTTCTTCCATGAATGTGCATAATGTATTTAATGTATCTTCTCTGAAAACATATTCACATTATCCTAACCATGTTATTTATTTGGATTTGATTTAGGTGGATCCAGAAGGAGACTTTCAGGTCGAGTCAGTGTGCATATTGGAAAAAAAAATCAAAATGATATGGAATCAAGCCATAGAACTGGTAAAATTTTATAGGACCTACTATGGTCCTGAAGATGCTACTTGGGAGAATGAATATTTCAAGTGGGAATAATACCTGTGACCTTTTGAAGAATTTTTGAATTTTTATTTATGTTTTGTATGTGCATTGAGGATAGTGCCAAAATAAAGGGGAGGCGAATGTAATAACCCGGTTTTGAGTCCTCATATTAATAATTTATTTTGTTTATTGGATGAAAGGCCAGAGTGCCTAAACAATTAAAAGAGACCATAGTTCCTAGGAAATGTAATACTTGATCATTATTAATAATAAAATACACTATTGGCTTCTAGACAAATAAGGACAAGAGTTATAGGGGGGATATGATTCCACAAGAGAGGGGGGATAAAGGGGCCAAGTCTTTTTATTATATTTTATTTACCCATATTGTTTTAATTGAGAAAAGTGGTTACATAAGATTCTTTGGGGGGAAGGACATGTGGTTCTTGATTTCGTGTATTTATATAAACTCCTCTTATGGGTTGTTTGGGGGTTCTTCTCCATTCACTCTTTCATTGTTTCATTTATGGTTGTTCATTCATTATTCCTCATTCATTCTAGATATTGGTTGGGGAAAGAAAAATGAATTGATGGGGAAGGAAGCCAATGTTTGTTAACTATAGTAATTAATGGTATATTCCAGCCATGAATTAGTGCCTACATGCATGAGATGCATTAGCATGTGCTAAACATTGATAATAAATGCAAATCCTAAGAGTCCCAACATGGATATTCTTGACTAGATGCACTGGATGCCTAGAAAGAGGTGGATAGCCTGAGGAACTACATGGAAGTGAAGGGGGTTCATTGTCTTTGGGTGGTGCACATTGGAGAGAAGAGAGTTGGTGTACTTTGTATTGTTGTGTATTGAGAAACATATGAGAGATTGAGAGCTAACTGCTTTGGGAAGATGAGTGTCACTTTGGAGCCTGTCCTTATGGATTCATAGCCCTGGCTTGAGAGTGACCTGTTGTTGAGACTTGGAACAAAAATGTATATGGTTGGTTGGAACGTCCTTGATTTGCAGCCAATTGGTGATTGATTTTGTTTAAGATAAGTGCTCTCTATCATGGTTTCCTTTGATTGTATATTTATTTCCATTATGTATTAATTATTATCTCTGAGATTCATTTTTGTAATATGCATGTTTTATTGTTATTGATGTGCATGGAATATTGTTCATTTCTTTTATACTGTATCATGGATCTTGATTATTGCATGTGAGTCTTTCATTCTTCTTTATTAATTAAACATTATCTAAATTCAAAATCAGTTTTGAAGTGTGTTTTGAATTAGCATGGCTAGCCTGCTAGTGGCTAGGTATGTTACAAATTTCCTCTCCTCTCACCCATTTCTTGTTGTGTAAAAAGTGATTTTACTACAGGACATGGCACTATGAATTTGGTATGGTTTTTAAGGATGTAAGATCGGAAATGTTTGATTTCCTTGTATACAATATAAGATTATTTGTCTATAGAAGGGTAATTGAGCTATGGCCCTTGTAGGTTGGTGCTCGTGAATAAGATGGAGGCCTCATTTTTATCATTGTCCTTTTGTGTCAAGACTACTGCTAGAGCCTAATCAAAAGAGAAAGTGTATAGGAAGAAT
>SNQJ01S0242079.1:0-13425 GCA_010110895.2 Picea sitchensis
TACAACTAGGGTTTGCATATGCTTTTCATCATGATATGTAAGTGTTTTTCTTGCAAAACTTCTTAATTGAATGGTTGTAGGTTTATATTCTTGAATTTACTTATAAATTTGTTGATTTTAAAACCTTAGGTGACAAGCACACAAGTAGGTCCTTGTTTCATGTTCCCTTAGAGAGAAATATTCAGCCATTGAAGAAGGAAGGAAGAGCCTAGCCTTTGCTACACTCTTTTCACTTTTTCCCTTTGTGCTAGCTGTAATTTTTAAAGGTTAAGAAGGAGGTGACGTCCCAGGACTAGGTTATCTACACCTAGGGCCGTCCATCTTCTAGGGTTTGGTGATAGAGCCTTGCCATTGCAACACTCTCCCTCACCTCGTCCTCTTGTTTTAACTCATCTTTTATGCTAGCCATTTTGCCAAGTTTGACCTAAAGAAGGAGGAAAGAGCATGAGGCCTTGCTTAAGCAACACCAGAGTGAGCCTCTTTCCCCTAGGGTTTTGATTCTAGGGTTGTGCCATTGCAACACTCTAGAACCCTTCCCTCTTGTCTTTAGCCTTTTATTCCTTCAACCTTTCGTCCTCTCCTAAATTGACTCCATCTACCCTTAGGCACTAATCTTAGACACACAACGTTGAAGTGGTAGTGCTCCAACAACCTCTCAAAACTTTTAAATTTGAAACCCTAACTAAGCTGACGTCACATTTGGTTATTCCATCTTGACACAACAAATTTTGATGATAAGCAATTGGAAGATGGTTGAAAGCATTTATTAAGTGAATGATTGATTAAATACATTGTTAGCCACGTCATCTTAATAGTTATTGATGAATTGATACATTCCATTGCTATATTGATAAAACGTTGATCTCATTAATATATGTTGTTTCACATTGCTTGTATATTGATGTCAGATAGCTACATGAAGTACTAACCCACTGAATTATAGCCTGCATATATTCTTTTGCTATTGTCTTGTTCCGGGCAGGTTTTCTCATTTGGGCATACACTTCATTTATTGGTTGATTAGTCGGACTATCTGATCTTGGTGGTAACCTGTGAGGAGGGACTTTAACCTTAACCTTTATATCTTTGCCTCTTCAAAACCCTAGGTTACCGGGGATGTCTCCCCTGGGCTAACCTCCGTAAATAGAGAGAACCTCCCCATTAAGGTGACATTGGGTGGGGAAGGCTCATGTTACGCCAGTTTGACCTCTATCCTTTAGCCTTTTGACCTAGCTACAAACTATGCGATAACAGGCCCATCCAACCCTTCCTGAGTAAGTTATCCCAGGTGGGGATTTTATTTTCATTTGCAAGCCAAATAAAGAGTTTGATCTTGAGTGCTGCTCCATGACACTTAGTTTATAGATTTGTCATATGTTGTATTGGCCAGGATCTCTGACCACATTTTTACTTTAATGTGGATGTTGTATAGGTTTGGGATTAACCTAAATTTTCTTCCAATTAAGTTAAGCTAGCCAAATTCAAATTGCATTTTAAAAATATTCAAATTTTCTTTTTGAAAATAAACCTTTCAAATTTAATAATATAGATTTTTATATAATATTTACTATATTACATAATAAATATAATCTAAATAATATATTAGATAATAAATATAATAATAATTAAATATTAGATAATAAATATAATATAAGTATAATAATAAATACAAAGTACAACTTTTTATTTTTAGATGTGGTGATTGGTGAAATTCATTGATTATGTAATTAATTCTACATGTGTGCAGACTGAAGAAGGCATTGTATGGGTTGAAACAAGCTCCTAGAGCTTGGTATTCTAGGATTGATGCCTACTTGCAACAGTTGGGATTTGAGAAGAGTGAGGTGGATCCCAACCTATACTTCATTATGGTTGGAGAGGATCCTCTCATAGTCTTGCTCTATGTTGATGATGTTTTCATTATAGGGGTAGAGAGACTCATCACTAGCTGCAAGGAGAGACTTGCTTCACAGTTTTAGATGATTGATATTGGATGATGCATTATTTTTTAGTATTGGAGGTTTGGCAGGAGCCTGGACACATCTTCCTGGGATAGGGTAATTATGCTTGTGACATTCTGAGGAGATTCTAGATGGAGGATTGTAGGCACATGAACACTCCCATGATAATAATTGGAAGAAGCTTCATGCTTTTGAGTCACAGTTGATTGATTCCACTTTATATCGTAAGTTGATTGGTTCATTGATGGATTTGGTCAATACCAGGCCAGATATTTGTTTTTTTGTCAACACTCTTAGTCAATTCATGGTGGAGCCTAGGAGAGTGCATTGGGTGGCATCAAAACATGTGCTCAGGTATCTTTGTGGTATAGTGGATTATGGTATGGACTATCTGAGAGGGGATGGAGTTCGATTGGTGAGCTATACATATTTAGATTGGGCACGATGTGTCAGTGACCAAAAGATTACTTCTGGATGTTGTTTCGAATTGGGCTTGGCAGTGGTGTCTTGGTTCAGTCGAAAGTAAAATTCAGTGGCTTTGAGTTATGCAGAGACTGAGTATATGGCTGCTAGTCAGACCAGTTGTCAGGCTCTTTGGCTTAACAAGTTGTTGGTGGGATTGTTTGGTGTTTAGTTGAGGCCTACTATGATTTACTATGACAATCAGAGTTGTATTAAACTCTCTGAGAATCTAGTTTTTCACAACAGGTCTAAGCACATCGAGATTCGTTATCACTTCATCTGGGATTATGTTCAAAGAGGAGCAATTGAGCTACAATACATATCTACAAATTTGCAAGTAACGGATGTACTCACCAAAGCCTTGGGCATAAGCAAGTTTGTATTCTTCAGGGACAAGCTTGGAGTAGTGAGTAACACTTTCCTCAGTACGAGGGAGTGTTAAAATAATTAAAAAGTACCTAGGCAAGTGTTTCTCATCACCTAGACACCTAAGGGGTGAGAAAGTGCCTAATGTGGACCCTAGTCATTTAATTTGTGAGAGACAAATTAAAAGGTGAGTTTTTGGACTCAGGGAAAGTGGGTAATTTTAGTGAATTTATCTCCACCGTTGATCTCATCCAATTTCCACCGTTGGATTGAGAAACTCTTCACCTTCCCTCATGAGGTCGATTACGGTAGGAGGGCATACCCATTCTTGGGTTGTTGAAGCATTTTGAGAGAGAAAGAATAGAGCAGGTCAAGATTGAGAAAGGAGGCGACATTTGCAGAGCTAAGGCACACATTTCAAGGCAACAAGCTAGCATGCACTTCAACAAAAGGGTACAACATTTAATAGGGGTAGTACAGTACGGATTTCTAGAGGCTGTACAACCATTTTTATGCACAAAAATCGAGGAGAACAACAACTAGAGTGTTGAGGAGGTTGGCACACATTCCAAGGAAAACACACAAACATTTATTTGCACATAAATCGAGGTACATGCTGGGCACATTTTTTTGTAGAGAAAATCCGTAAAGATTTGGCACAAATTTCGAGGGCCATGTTATCCAAATTTTTGGGGCACAATTTTCGAGGAGATTTAGCATGCATTTTGAGGTGTTGTTCCTACTGCATATTCTGTACAGAAAACTCATAAAAGGGCACAAAAATCAAGACACTTCGTACAACATTTATTGTTGGGACAACCGTACAGTTGTACGGATTTTTGGCACATAAATCGAGGAGCTTTTTTGAGACTGTTTAGAAGTGGTTTTGCTAAAGAAATTATGAGATAAGTTTGTGTAATTTCTGAAGATGAATATGTTGTAAAATAATTTTCTCTGAAGCTCACAAATAATAAAATTCCTTCTTTCACTGGTTTTCCCCTTGTGGGTTTTTCTAGGGTTGTGGTTAGACCAAAGATCTCTATGTAAATTTTATGAATATTGTGTTGCTGGTATGTTTTTATTTCTGCATTAAAGATCGTTCAGAATCCTCATGTTTTAGTTCTGAAAAGTTGTTTATATGCTGAGTTATTTGGCTATCATTAAACTGGGTTTTGGCATCAAACATTGGTTGGAAATCAACGAGACCTTAAACTGGATGGGGTCTGAAATTTTACAGTTGTCACATTAACCAATTAAAATTTAAGAAAAATCATCAAAACTAAAGTATTTTTCAACTCAACTTTTAGAAGACTATAATTTTTAAATGTCTGAATCTAAAAATAATTGAAATAGTGGAAACAATAGTCTCCTGCCTACGCAAGGATGGAAAACATCAAAGCTTGACAATAACACCAATGTCTAAAACATGATCAACATTTCGCTCACATCTCAAAAGATCATTCTTCACAAAAACAACTTGACACCATTTGTCAAAATACAACAATTTTAGCATCAACACATTTGAGTAGAGAATGTCCAAGCCAAAAAAAAAATAGACAAAGCAAACAAGAGGTGAAGGTTTAAGCCTCCAAGCCAAAAAAACAATAGACAAGCCCACTATTAAAGAAATAAAAGATCGAAACTTACCTCAACCAATCTCATGAAGACAATATAATATACTCATAAAACAAGGGTTGCATGGCAGCTTAGTCCCTCCCAAGTAGATTTGGAAATGGAGATGATAGATGACACCCTTATAATTATTGACGATTATGATTAGTGTGAAACATGAATAATATGTTAACTAGGGGGTAGTTTCATAGTCTTAAAATAAATCAATTTGTAAAGATTGTAAATGAAAAAAATCAAAGGAATGGAGGAAGACATGCTGCTCCATGACACTTTTTTTTTTTCAGCAGAAAAAGATTCCTCAATTATATTAAAATAATATAATATGTTCTCATGTTTGGATACAACAACTAATAAGGTGGAGTTGGTCAAGAAGTCTTCCACCAACAATTGGA
The DNA here is from genome assembly GCA_010110895.2 of Picea sitchensis. NCBI lineage: Eukaryota > Viridiplantae > Streptophyta > Pinopsida > Pinales > Pinaceae > Picea > Picea sitchensis. Next base: position 4,814 of record SNQJ01S0242079.1, read on the forward strand.
TAGTCCAATTCGATGGAGGAAGAGTTTGAGTTACAAGCATTGATGAAAAGAGAAGATATAACAAGTCTAAAATGAAGAGAGAGTAATGAAGCAAAAGAGAGTGTTACAGGTGTTGAACCAAGGAAAAAAAAATAATATATGAAAGTATATGTTGAAGTTGCTTGCAAGAACTGATAGATCTAGTCTTAGAAGATTTTGACCACATGAGAGGGGCCCTCATGGCCATCCAGCCTATTGTTCCAGAGTTTGTACTTAAGGCTTAGAAAGTACAGTGTCTAGACATCCGAAAGTGAGTAAAGGATTAAAAAAAAGGGGAAGAATCAACCTTCGGGAAAGGAAGCTAAGGTCGATTTCCAGGTTGTCGTTGTCTCGCTTCCAACTGTTTCTGGATGCTTATATCTCGTTCAATCGCGGCCCATGAACGTTCAAGTTCTACCCGAGTGGTGGTTTTTTTAAGTATGGTATCAAAAAGGTTCAAAGCGATATGGGTTTGGTTCGACAAGTCGGGTTCAATATTAGGTTGTCTTGCAACAGGGACAGTCATAGAGGAACAAGAAAATTAAAGGAGAGTTCGAGGTTTTTTATGCTGTATCAATTTGATTGTATAAAAGAGAAATTTTGAATCCAATATTGAAGATAAAGTGAAAACCAAAGGCCTTTTCCCGTAACTGAGTTATCTTTTAAATAAATGGTGTGTGAAATGTGAGAAAAATATTAAGCTGTCTATAATGGGGGGATCCTATCAAGGGAGAATCTCACCCTGTAAATAGAAGAAGAAAAAAGATAAGAAGGAATCTGACGAAGCATAAAATATGAAGATCTAAAGAGTTCACAGGTCTTGTACCTGCTAATAGCCGATACAGAGGAAAAGTTGTAAACGATATAAACGACTAAAAATTGATCACCACAGTAGAGGTTTTACTAAATTGCAGTGAAACATTCATCAAACATATATATGCGAATTAAAATTGAATATGAAATCACAGAGGAAACAAACTCATAACACAGTCTTGACAGAATTAGGAGTCTTCGGATTGCTTTGTATTAATTTTCAAAAGGAGAGAGTCTCTATTACAATCGACCAAAAAGGTCTAGCCCAGTTTCTTCTTCTAATTTCATATTTATACAACCTTCTACATGCTAGAATCTCAATCGTTCCAGGAGTTTTTTTTTTTCGGTTACAAAAAGGAGATTTATGTGTTTCAATTCTTTGTCTTTGTCCTCTTTCAGGCGGATGGAGCACCTTCCTTTCTTTAAACTTCGGGTTCTAAAAATAGAACAGACAGACACATGTCATTATTTGGTACCCGAAAACTGCCCCTTCGCCTGCTGTGTGTAAGTGACGCACCTCTCCACCAACTGGGTTATCAACCTAGAAGGTTCCACTTGGTTGTTTGCCTCGAAGGTGTAACAATCCTTCGCTAACTGTGGCAACTTTCCTCCTACTTGTCGGTCTTCAACAGTGATAGAACATAACAGTACACTTGGCTTTATTAGCCACTTATCCACTTGGACTATATCTGTTTGGGTTACCTGTGTTATTTCAGCCTTCTCTCTTTCCTCTTTCTCCTTGATGTTGAGCAGGCGCTTGGCTATATCCACTTTGCCTAGTGTTCCAGTGCTGCTTTCACTATCAAGACCCAACAAACTTTCATTTATCACCCTGAGAGTTTCTTCACAAAAGTTTCTTACCTCTTTAACCCGCTCTCTGCTCTCTGATATATTTCGTTCCCATGCCTTCAGTAAGATGTTACCTCTGGTCTGCTCTAGAATGGAGAGCTTGGAACTACTGCCCATTTCCTTTTTCGTCGTGGCTATAACAACCTCTTGGAAAATGAACCGAGTTGCCCCAGCGTCTCTTTCTCTCAAGGAGATGTCTTCCAACACTTGATCAATGATTTGGCAGAGGTTTTGAATGGTCTCTACTTTAGCAAGTAAATCTTGTTGAGCTGCCGACACTCTTTTTCGAATTTCTATGGCTTGGGATTGGAATAGCCTGATATCTATCACCTGGCTTTCAGTGAAATTTAATTTGGCCTGTAATTGCCCTATCAATTCCTCTTGCTGGCTTATCTATGATTGGTTGGTCTGGGCCACCTGCTGTGTTTGTTCAAGATCAGATTTGAGCAATTCGATTTCCTTTTGATCAATTGCTTTAGCTTGTTGTATACCTGTGTTTGCCTGATCTCTGGTGGCTGCCTCTGCTGTAGCCAACTTAGCCTCCAAAGTTTTGATCAAGCAGTTTTTTCGCTTCAATTGTTCTTTTAGGGACTTGAAGGAATATTGGTTGGCTGTAGCAAAAGCCCCCAACGTCCCTGCTATCTGAGTTGCAAATTCTTATTTTTTCATGGCTCTCCCATCAACAAGGATTTTAAATTTCTTGGCTACCGTGACTGCTTCTTGATAAAGTTCTTGTTTCACAACAACTTTTCTCTTCTTATTGAAGAAAAATTCGTTTGGAGGCAACTCTTCCATAGTTATGGGCATTAGTTCTTCGCCGAAAATCCATCTTGCGTCTGGGATCCCCTTTGTGGATTGTAGGGGAGTAACATAAATGATGGGGCTGCTGATCTACTTGGATGATTTCCCCTGGGTAACAACCGAGGCTGGCTTGCTTGGAGGGTTAGGGATTTTGGCTTTCTGTTTCGGGCCCCTAGTTTGCTTCTGATTTTCCGGTGTTCCTCTTGGTCAGGTCATGAATCTTTGGAGCCCTTAGCTTCCATTTGTTGTACATCTACAGTCGGTGGGTTCTTACTCTGTAAGACTAGGGGAAGGCAGCTCCGTTGGTGTTCCTGAAATTTGAAGAAATCAACCATCTCCTCGGGATACAGGGTTTGAATCCGACTTAGGACCTCGACATAGGATCTCGCCCCTTGGAAGATGTCGTCATGAGGCGAGTGCTCATGTTCATACCTTTTAAGGCCAAAACTCGCCATGTGATTACCCACGATCCTGTGTGGGTCATGCTTCTTGAACTCAATGTGGACCAATTTAATATCCTCCAAAGTTGTTGCCTCAGCTTTTGCATGTCCGAAATCTAATAAAGAATATGTATTCAAATGATTGGGGAAGGGTGGCCATACCTTCTTCGAAAATCCTTTAAGCTCTTTACTTATGCCACCAATCACAGTTTGCCTAGCGATTTTGCGACAAACCAGCCTATCCGATATGAATAATGGTACATCATAGGGGGGAACAGAGGTGTCGAAAACCCTGATGTATGAAAATTCTGCCTCTACATACCAGTCGGCCACATTGCTCAAGTTGGTGGCGATGCTATCTGAAATCCTGAGCGGTGGGTTGCCAAAGATGAAGACATGCATTGGTACCATTACCCAATTGAAAATTTCGTATATGAATTCTGTGGCCTTATCTTCCCAAAGTTTTGAGTGGTAGACATGGATAGGCTCAACCTCAGATGGAGTCCAACTCTAGCTCATTAGAGGGAAAGACGTTATGAAACAAACAACATCCATGATGTAGTTTGACATAAAAAATGAAGTGGCCTTCCCATTCGCCCTCTGCATCCGATATTCGGTAATCCGGCTGGTTAAATTGTCTGACAACAATTTGTCCCAGTTGAAGGAACAACCTTTAGTGACTGTATGAATGAGAGGCACCCACGGGAGAAAAAAATGTGTGGTGTCCTCCTTCCCATACAACCTACGGGTCATCAATTCTATATATTTGAATTGCGGTTCCAAGGAAGAGATTGAATAAATTATGTTACGGTTCGCCCTGAACTTTGCGGGGTGTGAGACCTAATCCTTGATCAGATCAGACAAGTTTCTACCGTATTGCTCGCATTCTTTCCGCTTAAAACCTTCCAGAAACTCGCCATTGTGTGAGAAGTTTGGTGTGGGTGACAATTGGTACATCACCTACAAATGTTCTGGTCTGAAGGTCCCAATGGTCACCTTATGTTCATTGATAATAGTTCTGGTCGGGATATCCACATGATCTAGTGCCCATCGGATCATATCATAATAGGGAAGGAGTCGTGGCATGGCCGCTATCTTATGCATCTCTGCTTGAACGACGATTTTGTATTTGGTGGCCAAATTGTCCTTCTCATTATCGCTAGAATCATCTTAACAGTTCACCAATTCGGACTGAAGAACCTCGGAGACGTATGACCAGGTTCTGACATAATCAATACTTAGGGGTGAAGTATCAGAAACAATATCTAAGCCTTGCCCTTAATTCTCAGCAATCGCCTTGGACGCTTTTCGTGGAGCCATGATAGAGGACTCTGACTTAGCTCTCATGTAGTAAAAATGTGTATACATACAAAAATTAACCTAGTGAGAAAAACTTCTTTGCGCAAGATAGAAATGAAATTTGAAACAATGAGAGAAAGAACTCTATATCTCGACCATTTAAAACCCGGGTGTCCTTATGAACAGAACGGTCAAATCATTTTTTGAGAAATATTTTAGCAATAAAAACAATATCTTTACCTATCACTTCACCTCATTTCAAACAAATGCCGTAAATTTTGATGAGTCGTGACACAAGTTAGCGCAAAAAAAAAAAAAACATTTAAATTTAACCCGTAGACTGTGCGTGTTAATATTTGTATTAATGCACTGATTAATCTGGCTTAGCTTTCTTTAATTAGGTTTTCTTTAAACTTTAATCATCCTTTTCGGCATTCGCCGTATTGGGAGATTTCACTCCTATCCTTCGAGCCCCTAAAACCCGAGATCGCGATGACGCGATCTAGTTAAGCAAAAACGTGATCCGGATTAAGTGCTTAATTAATCAGTGTTTAATTAATATCATGATTTCGCGACTCGAGGCTACGAAGGTATAGTTTCTTGGAAGAGTGAATGCCAAGTCGCGAAACCCTGACATTGTTTAACTACGGTTTAAAACGACTTACCCTGGACACTAACCTGGGTGACTTTTGAAACTATCTCGCAACTTTGCCTGTCAGAGTTATGACGGTAAGAATTTTGGGGAGAGAAATCGCCGAGATTCGAAATCCCAACAACACTTAACTAAGGTTTAAGGAACTTTACTCTCGGCGCTAACCTAGGTAAGCTTTCAAGGTTGTTTTGCGACTTTACGCATCGGGGCTTGAAAACCGTGTGACTTGTAACTCCCGAAACACGATATCCCGAGGTAAATAAAAGTTAAAAATCTCGTTTAACAGTTAAAAGGCAATGGCTTAGGAGTACAACGGCCATCGCTACTTCACATATTAGGATTACTGAGATTTTCAGTGGGTAGAGGTCACTAAGTAAAAGACAACTTAAAGGCCAACCTTTGATTTTGAGAATTACATTTAAACCAGTTGAGAAAGGCGGCTCCAACTATGGATCTCGTCTTCCTACGAGACGGGAAGAATATTAGACCACGTGTCTGTATTGGGTAAATGGAGTCACTGGTTTTATTTCTACGAAACTTGCTTAAGGAAAAGGGATACAGAGGGAAGAAGAGATTTCATCTTTTACTTCTGAAAAACTTTTCAACACTCAAAGGTGTTTCAAAATCAGCTGCAGCCCCTTTCATGACTTTCTCTTTCTCGTTACTGAATTCAAGTCTGCCTTAAGACAATCAAAACAGTCATAGGAAATCCAACAGATCTTATGGTTTTTGGCTTACATCAAACGAGGTAAATTACATGTTTTTTAATCGGGGAGCCCTATCCGAACTTGGGGTGCAGATTGGGTTTTGAGAAAGTTGATTACTAGAGTAGAGTGAGATTCATGTATGACAGCGTTACAAATATCTTAGATATTGCTTCACTGCCAGCGATCCTATTCAGTATCCTGGTGAAGTTATCTGGCCCTTTTTACTGAATTTCTTTTCACCACTTCAACATATATTTATGCATTTAAATGCTGAGACGAGGGCAATCATTTCTAAATTTCCTTTCATTGTCTCTTTGGACTAGATGGGGGCAATCAAATATGAATTTCCTTTCACCATCTCTCTTATAATTTACTTTTTAGAACATGAAGTGGGGGCAATCAGTTTGTATGAGGGATGATATCTGTGTAATATTTCCAGTGGAGGTCTGTCAACTTGCTTTGATTACTCGGTACCAACCTTCCCTTAACTTTCAAAACACCTTAGCCCGCACGGAAAATGGGAAAGATTACTTCCAGGGGCCTTCCTTCGAGCAAGCCTTAATCCTTCGAAACTGTTGAAAAACCTAGAAGAGTCAGGATCAACCTACGCATAACTTTGCTTAGTAAGAGACTGAGTGGTTGTGAAGACTGGCTTACTTTCTGAAATCTGCTTTACAACTTCCAAAGCTAAAACATAATCTCTTCTCCCTATGTATGGAACCCGTAAAGATGCTTGGTTTTTTAAGAAGGTAAGTTTGCGGACAGAAAAAGGGTGACAGAGAGAGATCTGGGATTTGAAACACACAGATTATAGACTAAAACCGACTTTTGGGAAACTTTTCTAGAGACGCTTTATTTTCTCTGCTTATTTTAATTACCTCCTATCTTTGTCTAGGTGAAACTCTTAGGGCCCAGAGTAAGGAGTCATTCTTTTAATCACCAGTCAAGCAAAAACATTATATTTATGAGATCATTACGGTGCTTTGGAGACCTTCGTTTAAAAAATAAAATTCTTAGGAATTCGTAACTTTGCCTTACCATTTCGTTTTCTTTTAAAATAACGGAAAAAAATTTCTATCACCTGTTTTCGGTGAATTTAGTCTCTGATATATGACTTTTTGTTTGCTCCTTTCCCTCGTTTGGGCTGCAAGTCGGAATCTTGTAAACACGAAGAGTGCATTTTAAAAGAGCTGAATGCATTGAAAATTTTGTATCTCTACTTCTACAAAAATCACTGACCTAATTAATTAGAGGTGAAAGTAAACTTACCCAAAAGAAATTATGAAATAGAAAGAAAACACAAACTGGTATATACAATGGAAATTTTGGGGAACCAATTATTGCATATAGTGTTTTAAATAACACCCATTGACAGGGGCGTTGAGGATTTTACCGTCCAGATTTTCTAATAGAAACGAACTTTTTCCCTCGGGAGCTGCAACTTTGAACGGTCCATACCAGATATGATCAAATTTACCGTGTTTTTCCGAGTCTTCCTTCCTAGTATCCCATTTCAAAACCAAATCACCGGGGAGAAACTCTTTGTCTTTGGCCTTACGATCGAATAATGTTTTCATGTCATATTGATACTTCTGCAACCTTTCGTCCACTTCGACCATGTGTTGTTGTACTTCAATCAACTGGTTTATCCTTCTTGTGACATGATTTGGTTCTTCTTTCTCATCTTGCCAAAGTTTCATTACGGGAAGCGCCAGGTTTATGGGTAATACCACGTCGGTCCCGTACACCATTTGGAAAGGAGAAGTGCTGATAGATTTTTTCGTGCCTATCCAATTCGCCTATAAAGCGTATTTCAAATGCACATGCCAAGATTTTTTGTTCTCGTTCAACACTTTCTTAATTACATTGATCAGACTCTTGTATGAAGACTTGGCTAGTCCATTTCCTTGGGGGTAATATGTCGTGGAGTGGCCGAGCACGATATTGTATTTTTGGCAAAAACTAATCATAGCCATAGATTTAAAAGCCTGGGCGTTATCTGTGACTATCATTCGGGGGTAGCCGAATCTAGACAAAATGTTCTCTTCTAGGAAATCTATTACCACCGAATCCGTTTCCCTTCTGGTTGGAATAGCCTCCACCCATTTAGTGAAGTAATTTGTGGCAGTCAGGATCCATTTGTGTTGAGCGCTAGAATGGGGGTTAATTTCGCATATAAAATCTAGTCCCCATTGTCAAAAAAGGGCTTTCGTCTTGACCGGAACCAACGGTAGCGCTAGGAGTTTATGCTTGCCTACGAACAATTGGCAAGGGTTGCAGGTTCTGACTTTGGCATTGACATCCGAGAAAAATTTTGGCCAATAATACCCTGCCCTCAGGATCTTATAAGTTGTCGCCCTCCAAGCTTGATGTCCCCCTCACACTCCTTCATGAAATTCGCTTATGACCTTCTATGTTTCTGATTCAACCAAACAAACCAACAGGAAGCCAAGTGGGTCCTTCCAATACAATTGACTTTCGGATATACAGTACTTGACCGCATGCAGTTTTAGCGTCCTGGATTTGGATGGGGATACATCACTCGGGCATTTCAAGGTCAGCAGGTAGGACACTATGTTTTTGTACCAATCAGATGAGGCAAACTTCTCTTCGATTATGATTGCACTTGTTTGCTCATCGAGCTTGTTCATGTCCACACCCTCTTCACAATCCTGTAGGGCATTTATACCGAGGGCTCTAAAATTTGATTCAGCTAAGAGCTTAGCCGAGCCTTGACCCTTTACTAGTCTCGTCGGTTTTATCTCCAGATCAAATTCTTGAATTTTAGCGAGCCACTGTCCCCTTTTTCCATCACTATCGGACTGAACCAAAATGTCTTTTACGGAGCTGCTGGGTACGTACGCGATTACCTTGGAATGCAACACATAATTTCTTAAAGCCTTTAATGCCTTCACCATAGCATATGCTTGTTTTTCCATTATATCGTATTTGAGTTCAACGTCTCTGAAACTTTTGCTAAAAAAGGCTATCGGTTGCTCGAAACCTTCTTCATTTTTTTGGAGGAGTACCGCG
>SNQJ01S0242080.1:0-13425 GCA_010110895.2 Picea sitchensis
AATAGGAGTATTGTTTTAAGATTGTTAAGATAGCATTTATTGTAAATGGACACTTGTTTATTTAATAAGTGATCCATATCTTGAGTTTGTTAGGACATTTAGCTTATATATAGCTCTTTGCAAGAGTATTGAGTTGTTCGGGTATAAACTCTTGCAAAGTTTATTATGTAATTTCTTTTCTTATTAATAAAATTGTGTTTCTGAGGACACTTCGGCCATTAAAAAGATTGAAGTTATGCAATACTGGCCTCACCCAAAGACTCTCAAAAGATTGCGTGGATTTCTGAGCTTAACAGGTTATTATCTCAATTTTGTTAATAATTATGGAAAGATTGTGGCACCTCTCACTGCACTCCTTAAAAATATTTATTTCACTTGGAATCCAATAGCTTCTCATGCTTTTCAAACCTTGAATATGGCCATGTGCACCACTCCAGTCCTGGCCCTTCCTGATTTCACAAAGACCTTTGTCCTGGAATGTGATACTTCAGGGAAAGGAATTGTCATAGTCCTTATGCAAGAGGGTCAACCTTTGGCCTTTACCAGCAAAAATTTGTCGAAACGAAATTTGGGCAAATCAATCTATGAAAAGGAAATGTTGGCTATTGTGCATGTCGTTGATCTTTGGCTCCCTTGTCTATTGGGGAAACACTTCCAAATTAAGACAGATCATCAAAACCTCAAGTATTTTCTGGAACATCACATTTCCTCCCCAGAGCAACAAAAATGGGTGACTAAGCTCTTTAGATATGATTATGAGATCATTTACAAGAAAGGAAAAGAAAATGTGGTTGGGGATGCACTTTCCCAAAAATATGAATATGAAGGGTCCCTTTTTCTCTCACCTTCATTGGACCATATTGGCTCCAAGTCGTTCACCACGAATGGCTACACGATCCCAAAAGTTCGCATTTGATACAACAACTGCAATCCAATTCTCTAGTTTCCCCAGGGTACTCTTGGCTCCATGATGAGATTTTATACAAAGGTCATTTGTATTTAAGTAATCAGTCAAAACTTAAATCCACAGTACTTTTTGAGCTTCATGCTACACCCACAACTAAGCACTCTAGGTTTACCAAAACCTATGACTAGGTCAAACGTTCCTTTTTCTGGGATGGTATGAAACAGGATGTTCATAATTTTGTGGTTGAATGTGATGTGTGTCAACGCACCAAGGGAGAAACAGTCAAATCTCTTGTCACACTACAACCGCTTAAAATTCCACCTACTATTTGGTAGGATATCTCTATGAATTTTATTATAGTCTTACCTAAATCGGGCAATAAATCAGTCATCATGGTGGTAGTTGATCGCCTTTCCAAGTATGCTCATTTATGTTCTCTTCAACACCTGTTTACAACATCCACTGTGGCTCAACTTTTCATGGATCGGGTCTTTAAGATTCATTGAATGCCACAGTCTATTATTTTTTATCATGACCCAACTATCACCAACAATTTTTGGCAAGAACTGTTCAAGCTAGAAGGCACCCAATTGCATCTCAACACAACTTATCATCCCTAGAATGATGGTCAAACTGAAGTTGTCAATAAGAGTTTGGAAACATATTTGAGTTGTTTTGCATCAAAAAAGAAAAATCAGTGGGCTCAATGGTTCCCACTAGCTGAATGGTGGTACAACACTTCATACCATACAACTACCCGCATGACTCCTTTTGAAGCGGTATATGGACAAAATCCACCTTTAGTTCTCTCATATTTACCAGGTGTCACGAAGGTCCGGGTGGTTGACCAAACACTTACAGTTTTAGAGGTTATTCTTTGTACCCTCAAAGAGAATTTGGTCATGGCACAGAATTGCATGAAGAAACAAGCAGATCAAGGTCGCTCTGAACGTCAATTTGCAGAAGGGGATCAGGTGTTTCTTCGACTGCAACCTTACAAGAAAAATTCCCTCAAGGTTGACCATTGCCAGAAACTGGCGCCCAAATCTCATGGTCCTTATACCATTCTCAAGCATGTGGGATAGGTGGCCTATCAGTTAGCTTTGCCTAGTCATTCTAAGCTACATCCTATTTTTCATGTTTCATGCTTAAAGAAGGTGATTAGAACTAAGTGCCAAACTCAAATGAACCTTCTCGAGTTGGACGAAGAAGGCTCCCTTTGGTTATAGCCACAAGCAGTTTTGGACCAGCGTGAGTGTCACCTGCGTCAGTGACCCATCAAGGAAGTGTTAGTCGAGTGGAAAGATACAACCCTAGCAGATGCCACTTGGGAACCAGCTACCATTCTGCAACAATTTCCACATCTAAAGCCTTGAGGACAAGGATTTTTTTAATGGGGAGGACATGTTAGGGACCTAACTCCTCACGTAGGTAGAATAATATATTCTGATGTAATAAAGTTCAATATCAATAAGGCCTAGCAATAAGGAAGAATAATTTGAATGTAGGAAGACCTAATAGAAGCTTTCGCTTCTAGAAGGATCTTCCTCTAGATAGTTCTTTTGATAAACATATTTAGTATAAATAGGAGTCAAGGGTATGAAAACTTTTTTCTTGGATATTATTGTAATAGATCTCTTCTCGACTGTAGGTTACCCCCTCGAAGAGGCAAGTGAACATTTCTCTCAGTAATCAAAGTGCTCATTCTGGTGTTATTTTGGTATCATTGTGGTGTTATTCTGGTTATATTGTTGTTCATCTGCCATTTCTAGAATTTTATTTATGTTTTGCATAATTTTTATATCTAGAATATTACACTTGAGCAGGTTAAGCTCGAGACCAAAGATGAGAAAGACTGCACAGATAGGCTAGAATAGAAATTGGTCATAGCCTATGAGAAAATTCCATAGAGCACGCAAACGGCCGAACTCACGGTGACACAAAATATTGATCATATTGTGTAGACAATCGATCAATACAAATAGGAGATCGAGCACCTCTGGGAGAAGATCATACATACCACTCCACCAGAGGTGAAGGAGCAGAGGAATGAGGAGGAAATAATGCGGATAAAGGAGATGGAGGAACAAGTCCACGTAGCAGCCGACTTGTTTGATAAAGCAGTTGTTGGCCCTTGACCAAGTTTTGAAGAATACTTGGTCATATTTGACCACTTTTGGGACAGCAACAGCTTGCCAAGGAAGGAGCGCAACGCGAAGCGGAAATTAAAGAAGCAAGACCTATTTTTGGGTCCATTTTAGGGTTTTGGGTTGATGTAACGGGAAATGGATGTCGGCCCATGGGTTTTCCCATGCTTAGGCCCATTTTGTAATCTATAAATAGGTAATGTAAATAGAGGAGAATAGTAGTAAAGTAGTAATGTAGTACATCTATGTGATGTATAGCTGAAAGCTTAGTGCTAGTCACTAGATCTGTGTGATCGGATGTATCTTAGAGTGCTATATGCATGAGATCAGAAAGCTATGTGCAAGTTGTTGTAGTCTTGTGTTGAAGAGCAAGGAAGAAGGATCTAGCGAGCTACACAGATATTTTGTCCTGTGTGAAGTAGTGATCATTGAAGCTCTGTACTATAACTGCTTGACCAAGATAATATAAAAAAGACATTGTGGATGTAGCCCCAGGGTGGGGGTGAACCATGGTAACTGTGTGTATATTTCTTTGTGCTTTGTGCTTTGCTCCAATATGTTTATCTCTTTCTTGGCTAAGTGCTTGATGTGATTAAGTAGATCTAGTTATGCTCTATGCTGATGATATATGAATGAACATTAGATCTGATATGTAAGATGCTTAGTGCTTGATCAGTTGAATATAACCTATATTTCTATGGCTAAGTAATGAATCATCTTTAGTATAAGTATTCACTATGATGCTCTGTGTTATCTGTGAAGTACCAGATGGGTTAAATATTGATGAAGGATCTATGCTAAGTGCCCTGTAAAAGATATAATCATAGATCAATGTCCCAGCTAAGGTTGCAGACATCTGAGTCCTGCAACCACCTTTGCCTCTACCTCAGGTGAGACTTCATCTGTTTCGCAGGTGTTGCCGAAAAGGCTAGTAGTTAGGGTTTTGTTGGTGTGCTCTTGAGCGTTGAACCCTGGGTCTACCCCTGTGCCAACAAATGGTTTAGTTTTCAGGACAGGAACTGTGATTGCTGGGAACAAAAGACGAAAAATCTTTGTGCGAACTAATGTCTGTGTGTAGATCTGTTTCCCTAGTGCGCAGTATTCTACTTGACCTATAAAGATTTGTGCCGAGAAAAAGAGGTCAGATCTGAAGGGAAAAGGTCAGATCTGCAAAAAAAGAGGTCAGATTTGAAAGGAAAAGGTCATATCTACAAGAAATAGGTTGATACCAAAGAAAAGAAGTGATATATGAATGCTCTATGCTTTAAGAAAAGTAAAAGTGGAACTTTCTGAAGGAAAAAGGTCAGATCTGCAAAAAAGAGGTAAGATCTGTAAGCTCTATGCTCTGATAATGGTAAGAATAGTAAAAAAAAAATAGATTTGAAAGCTTTGTGCTCTGTAGAAGTAAGATAAGTGAAATTTTTTGTTTCTAAAGCATGGATCTAAGTATGTTTGATAGATTATGTCCTAGCTTCAAAACTAGGGAATTAATAGATAAAAGAAAGTTTGATATGAATAGATCTAATAAGTATAGTGATAGATATGTTATACCTATGCATTGAAAGAATGTATAGACTAACAAATGGATGCAGGATCCTAGAAAGAGTTTTTTGTAGGCTAGCCACCATGATCCTGGTTTGTAGTACAGAAGGAGTTGGGGAACATCTAAACGAAAGAGAGGACTAACCCTCTATTATAGTTGCAAAAGACCAAGACATATTGCTAAGGAATGCCCTAGGAAAAGACCTAGTTGCCTCTATTGTAAGGCCATGGACCATGAAGTACTGGATTTCCCTAGAATGATTACAAGGCTTGAGAAGTTGAATATGGAGCAAGAAAACCATGAAGGATATCAAGAGACCAAGATTATAGAAGAAACCCAGAAAGAATCAGAAAATATATTTCTACAGATCAAATATACCTTGAATGACCACCAACATGTTATCCTATCAGAGATCTTCAAAGAAAATGAGAAAATCGAAGCAAGAATAGGGGACTTTGACATTGACTGTACTCTTGATGAAGAAACACAAGTGAACATTATGCCAGAAAGAACTTGGGAAGCTATAGGAAAGCCTGCCATGATCCCTTCCCTAGGAGGAACAAGTTTCTTTAGAGGAAATCTAGTAAACGTATGTGGAAGGCTCGCCCAGATACCTATGACTGTCAATGGAACTTCAACAGAGGAAGACTTTGAGATCATAAAATTTGTTGAAGACAGTGCCCCATTTACCATGCTCATAGGAAAACCTTGGATTGATAGAGAACAAGCCAGACGAAAAGAAGAAGAAAAAATTTTTGAACAGAAGAAGCAAGAGTTAAAAGACTTTATGACCAAAAGGATCGCGCACTTAGTTGAAGAACAGAAGAGCAGATCATAGATATTTAATATTATCAACTCTGATGTCGAAGCTAAGAGAACACTTGAGGATCCATAGAAGATCAAGTTACCTATATTTGATACAGAAGTAGTATTATCAAGGAACCCTATGAAAGACTTTCAACAGCGCGAAGTAACTAAGACCACATAAGATAAACATCAGAATGGTAAAAGCATTACTGAGACGAAGCTCACTGGGAATAAGGCTAGGAATTTAAGAAAGAAAAGGGATAATACTGTAAGGTTACAAGAGGTTCTAGAGGACACTTCGTAGCAAGGAGAATTGCAGAATTGGATCTTCACTGAGATATGAGAACAACAACATAGAGTACTTCGCCATGATGAAGCAATATAGCCGTTGGAACCGATATAACCGTTCGACTGCCACTCTGAATGGATCAAAAAGTAGTTATGGGTTACCACTAGACCGTTGGATAGCACCAAAACGGATAGAATGGAGTTAATGAAGGCCCCATGTCAGTTGCAAGCAGACCATTACTAAGATTGCCTACTTAACCCATCACGCCATGCACCGAGAATACTTTTTGCTAACTGATAATTTTTGCACTAACCCTGAGATTTACTTACCCTGAGATCATTGCCTTAATATTAACTATAGTCTCTAAATTCCTTTTGCACCCAAGCCAGCTGACCCAAGTTTGTATGTCAGACGAGCTCAGCGTTGCTGAGAAAATTGTTGAAGAAGTTCTAATTGATTTAATGACTGAGAGAGTCATGTCAGAACGTGGAATGTCTACAGGTGTACAGGCATCGTCCTCGAGCGCACTACTAGCTTCCCCCTCCATTGCTCAAGCAGGACCATCCCAACCGCCTTCGAAAAGACTATATAATCTCGAAAACGACCTCGCCACTGTGAAAATGATCCCAAGCATATTGCCTCAATATATCCCACAACTAAGAGGAATAGTGAATCGAGACACTGTACCCAGAGACTTCAACTATGTTGTAGTCACTGCGTACCTCCCGAAAGGGGTGCGCGTAGTTCATGTTGAATAGGAGAAGCTCACCGCGTTGAAATTTAGTGATTTTAACCTTGGAGATTGCAAGGTTTATAATATGCTAGCCCCGTACAAGTACTTGAATATCACAAAAGGAAAGAACCCCAAGATTATACTGCAGCAATGGACCCATAACCTTGCACAGCCAACCCTCCTCAATGTGATGAAGATTCCACATTTTGGGAGGCATCAGGAAGTAAATGCATGCATTGGACTATTGTTGTCCTGCTACCATGGAGGATACCTATGGTTGGACAACCACATCACTGTGGATCTGATTCTGATCAGTCGGATCACTGGGCTAAGCATGCAGGGCCCTGACCCGCGGGAATTTTACCCGGGAAAGACCGCAAATCGCGCTCTCACTCAACTAATAAAAGACACATATGGAAATCTGGAGAAAGGCACACGAGGTTACAAGGTATCCTCCATTGAGAATGTAGTAGTGTGTTTTAGTTTCCAGCTAATCGCAAGAAAGTTAGTCCGAAAAAACAAACCTACACAGGTGATTGGATTTGTAGATGACCTTGTAGGGAAGTGCGCGGAGGGACTACAAATGAACTGGGAAAAATACCTTATAAATCAGTGAGAGATTGACTATAGAAAGGCGCAGGACCAAGGGTATGAGTTCCAATTTAGTTGGTTGCTCATACTCATCACTTTCATCGCTCGGGAACTGCCTGAGGGAGCCACTTTCCCAGAGATCAAACCCTTTGGATTACTGGCCGTGAAGTTTTGTACGTTGTGTTACTCTAGCGACATGAACAAATAGTGGTAGTCCAATGTCTTCTTCCACACTTACTACACTCAGTTGAAGAATTACATTCAGTCTACACCATGCATCACACCCAACATGCTTCATAGGTTTATACCTTTGATGAAATTCAGCACAGATCGTCACTTCACCTACATCACAGCGCACAGATGAGAACAAACAACAACTCCAGTCATATTACAAGCTGACAAAAGATGACTTGGAGGAGATTACCAAGGAATGGTCGAAAAACATCCTTGTTACAGTAGACCCCACAAATATGTCCGATGTAGATAGCCCTGAAGCTATGCCGGATACACCAGGACCGCTCAAGACTAAGAAGGATGTGGAAGTTCAAGATATCCACAACACATCCATGAAGACTGCTTCGCTCTCACCTACAAAGGGAGGAGATGCTGAAGAACTAGGGTGCACATAAGTTGAACAGAGGAAAGGCAAGGTTACTTCGCCTAGGGATGAGGAAGATCCCTCCAAGAAAAGGAAGATTACCCCACCAAATCCCTCATACCGAAAGAAAACTAAGGCCACTCGGACCACGCTTAAAACTACCCTGACCCCGAATGATTTTGACTTCTTAATTTCTGCACTGAATGATGTTTCACTAGAGCTCGGAGAAAAGCAAGAAGCAAAGCAGGAGGAACTATTCCACCAGATCACGGGCGAACTCAAAGAAGTGAAGCAGGTACTCCGGCCTAGCCAAGTAGTTTCTACGACACCCTTAACAATGGAAATATCAGGAACATGTGATGAGCCCACACAGTTATGACAGATCGCTGAAAAATTCGAAGCTCGCCTTCGATGAGCTCAAGAAGACATAGCACAAGCCACCCAGGCTTAGGCACAAGAACAGAGCGCACATGAAGAACAACGGAGGAAGGAAGAATAGGAGCAGCTTGCCTTACAAGCAAAGTGGGAGGAGGAAAAAGCATAGTTATAGCAGACCAAGGACCAGTCGCTAGCATAGAAAATTGAAGTACAGGAAAGAGCTCACAAAGCACTACGCTCTGTGATGATCATAGAAGTGAAGATGGAAGACCGTCTCCCACAACAGGTGACCCAATTGGAAGAAGTAGTCCATCAACTTCAACAGTGCATCACGGATCTGGAGCTCCACATTGTGCCTGAGCCACCTCAAGAGATAAGAGATCTAAGAGACACCACTGCTCGAAGCACAATCAACCGATTAAAAACTTTGTCTTTGGAATATAGGAAGCTAAGCACTAGAAGCGCCCAGACTTATGAAACCCTCGTAGAGAACCCATAATTGCAGACATTGGAGGCACAACTCCAAGAAGCAAATTAGCATGCAAATGTGCTACAAGCGTAGCTCAAGTCCGTGACCCCAGTCAAAAGAATGAAGAGGTTCGCAGAACAATGCACATCCCAACAACAAGTACACACGCTACAAAGTAAAGTGATGGAAGTCTCTCAACGACTGCAACCACTCCAAGAAAAGGCATGCCAACTGCTCACTGAACTTGAAAGCCAAGGAGTTGAACTTGAATAGGGTGTCATCACTGCAGAGTAGCGCCTAGATGGACCGCTCAATGACACAGTAATCCAAGAATTTACTGAACAAGAGGATGTCGCACTGCAGCAGGTCGAAGAAGCTCGAGCCAAGCTCGAGGTAGCGGAATTGGTCAGACCTAAGTGACTCAAGATGAGTCACAGGTGAGTGTTGGGGGGCTGTTGGCCCTTGACCAAGTTTTGACGAATACTTGGTCATATTTGACCACTTTTGGGACTGCGACAACTTGCCAAGGAAGGAGCGCAACGCGAAGCATAAATTAAGGAAGCAAGACCTATTTTTGGGTCCATTTTAGGGTTTTGGGTTGATGTAACGGGAAAGGGATGTTGGCCCAGGGGTTTTCCCATGTTTAGGCCCATTTTGTAATCTATAAATAGGCAATGTAAATAGAGGATAATAGTAGTAAAGTAGTAATGTAGTATTGTAGTACATCTATGTGATGTATAACTAAAATCTTAGTGCTAGTAACTAGATTTGTGTGATCGGATGTATCTTAGAGTTCTTTTTGCATGAGATCGGAAAGCTATGTGCAAGTTGTTGTAGTCTTGTGTTGAAGAGAAATGAAGAAGGATCTAGCGAACTGCACAGATATTTTGTCCTCTGTGAAGTAATGGTCATTGAAGCTCTATGCTATAACTGCTTGACCAAGATAATATAAAGAAGACTTTGTGGGCGTAACCCCAGGGTGGGGGTGAACCATGGTAACTGTGTGTATAGTGCTTTGTGCTTCGCTCCAATGTGTTTATCTCTTTCTTGGCTAAGTGCTTGATGTGATTAAGTAGATCTAGTTATGATATGTGTTGATGATATATGAATGAACGTTAGATCTGATATATAAGATGTTTAGTGCTTGATCTTTTGAATCTAACCTATATTTTTGTGGCTAAGTACTTAATCATATTTAGTATAAGTATTCACTGTGATGCTCTGTGCTATCTGCGAAGTACCAGCCGAGTTAAATATTGATGAAGGATCTATGCTAAGTTCCTTGTAAAATTTATAATCTTAGATCAGTGTCCCAGCTAAGGTTGCAGACATATGAGTCCTGCAACCCCCCCTACTTCTACCTCAGGTGAGACTTCATCTACTTCGCAGGTGTTGCCAAAAGGGCGGTAGTTATGGTTTTGTTGGTGTGCTCTTGAGCATTGAACCCTGGGTCTGCCCCTGTTCCAACAACAGCACATCTCTAGATGAAGCTGGAAGAGGATCAACATGTCCAACAATGGGACCAGGAAGAAGAAAGGATAAGTGTGGCTATCCAGGACCTCAGTCATAGGCAGAAGACAATGTCAATCACAGAGCACGTCAAAGGAGCGCGTGATATGAAGAAACCACAGAAAGAAATCATAGCTATGAAGATATAGAAAAAGGAGCACTAGGATCAAATGGAACCACTCTAAGAGTGGGCAGTAGAGGTACACAAGCGGAAGAAGAAAAAATGAATATGACACAAACCCAGGCAGAGTGCACAGGGATGGTCAGCGACGATATTGCAATGCAATTATTGGACGCACTCAAGGATAAGATTGCGCAGGCCCAAACACAAGCAACGGGGCACATGGATAAGTTCCAAGTGATTGCAAGAGAGATCAATGAAGCACACTAGGGTTAGGTGGCTCGGGACGACCCGCATGTCAGTGTTGGGGGCCTGTTGGAAGCAGGCCGAATCAGAAAGAAATGTTATTTTGGGAAGAAAGACATGCAAGAAAGATGCAAGGAAAAACATCACGCGTGCATGCATGGAAGACCTAACGATGCTAGGGTTAGGGTTTTTGTAATACATTGTAATAGTTGGTGACCCAAAAATTTAAATAAGTAGTACTTAGGAGAGACAGGGAGAGAGGAGAAAGAAAGAGGAAGAATAATGTAAGAACTGTACAAATCATTAAGCTAGTGATCGAAGGAAGGAGTGAGTGAATCGATATCGAGGTTTAGATCGCAAGCTGAGCAGTTTGGTGAGATCTAGTCAGCCTCGCAGGGATCGAGGAGCCAATGTGGAAGAGTGAGAACTAAGATTGTAAACACGCGGGGAGTGATATCTTTCTAAACCATAATAAAATCCTGAGAGCCAGATATTTGTGGATGCAGCCCAGGATGGGGTGAACCACGATAACATTGTGTTGTGGGATTGAATGAATGTGTCTTTATGTCTGATTAGTTGATGAATGTTGAATCAATGAAGTGATTAAGTAGATCTGGTATTTTACATGCATGCATAGAATAAATGTTATAATAGGATGTTAAATGGACTAAATAAAGGCTGTGATGTACAAGCACAGATCTCGCTTATTCCCAAGTTACAAAAACTTGAGTATTTCAGCCACCCATAGAGCTATCTCGGGTGAGACTGTGTAGTACACTCTGTGTACTATGTTCCCTTCTGGGTGACCAAAGGGGTCGATAGTCTTTAAGGAGTGCAAAGGTGATATTTTCCCTATGGGAGAAATTATGAACAGAGAAATAACCTTCTAGTCGATTTAACCATTTTTCTAGGGCATCCGCATCTATCTGTCCTTCAAATATGGGAATAATAAAATTAACTTGTACCTTGAAAATCAAGGTGCTTCCAAAGTGGTTGCTTGATGAATATGCACCTACTATTATCGGCATGCATTGAAGTATGTGGGAAAAATTCTCCATCATTTCGTCCCTATGTCGCGTGAGAAATTGCTCAAGCAACAGATTAGTAGAATCGACTGCTCTATTGTTTTTATTTTCTTCCACCATGGAGGGTTTCTTGGGCATGTGAGAGTGATTTTATTTAATAGATACAATATTGAGACCCAACTTGATATACTTGGACCTCGTCGAGGACATGCATTGAAAAATGATTAAGAGCATCCTGCTCTGATACCACTGATCTGGATTATTTTCGGCAAAAAATGAGAGCGAAGTTATAACATAGAAATACACAGAGATATTGAAAGAGAGGAAATAATATAACAAAGATATATCTGAAATATAACAAGAGTCACAGATATACAGTAATACACAATTTTTATTGATGAGCAAAAATGTACAAAGACTGTAAAAATACAAAGTCAAAGACTCGCTAGAATGGTGGCAACTTATATCTGAGAAGAGATGTGATGGTTACTCGCATTTGCAAGAATATGATCATTACAATGAGGCTCCAAAGGCCTTTTTAACATAAGTAAAATCCAAAACCCTAACCCCGGAAGATGAAAATCCAAAAGGTTTGTGCACCTCGATGGAGGTAGTTGATACGTCAACTTCCCAGGGGAATAAATTTTGCATACGATCTCTGTTTGGGGCGCTCGATACATCGTTGGAAAGGTAAAAATGAGAAGAACGATATTTTACTAGTCCAAGCTAGTGTTTTGAACAATATCTTGGGCCCCAAATCCCCAAAAAACGTCATTTAGGGCCTCAAAACGGCCCCGAAAGTTACAAACCCAAACAACTATCGAAAAACTCCCAAGATGGAATTTTTTTTTTTCGAGATCAGGGAATAGGTGGGTGGCCATCGATATCCACCTGGATCAATCCTCCCTCCTTCGCAAGAAATGGTATCCATTTCTTTGAGTTCTTGGGGAGAGGGGGAAGCATTTGTTGAATCTCAATCTTGGTGAGTTGCTTGTCTTACTAGAGAAGTTGTGTTTCTTAACTTGTTGCAGGCTGTCACGAACTTGTGGCTCGAAGGTTTGGACCTTTTTAACTAGTCTCATTACATGAGATGACTATGTGTATAAATAATCATTGTGCTTTGCTACAATCTTTTCGATCTGTTTCTGTGGGATAAAAGGCGCTTATATCGAGGCTGCAGTGGTTGTAGTGTCCTTCTGTGCACCTTTTGAAAATATTGTGAAGAAGATGAATTTTGTTGTATGAGATACTACCTTGCAACACTGTTTAGGTGGGACAATAAGTGGAACTACCTCTGGTATTATGTAGAGATGACCCCCCAAAGTTACAATGACACTACGGGGTGGATACTCATAAACATCACGGCGCTTCCACATATATGGCTGGCCCAAGAGAACATCACAGACATCCAGTGGGGAAACATCACATAATATATCATCCTTGAAGGGTTGGATGTCATATGACAATCGAAATTGTTGGGTGAAATGAAGATATCGTCCTGTTGGATTACTGAGAGGGGGGTTGAATCAGTAATAGCGTAATTATAATCCTTTTTCTTCAAATGTTATATCAATGTAGAATTATTATCCAATAATGAGAAGGAAGAATAAACAATCACACGCATACACAGTACACCATTGTTTTACGTGGAAACCCAAATCGGGAGAAAACCACTGAATGTTTTTTCTTATATGTCTTGAAGAATTACATTCATTGGAAGCACCAACTTCCTTTTCTTTCCAGCTGCAACTGGAAGGAGGCTCCAACCCCCTAATTTCTTAGGCTACAACCTAAGGGAAACTCCAACTCCCCAATTCTCTTGCTACAACCAGAAGGAGGCTACAACCCCCTATGTTCTCTGGCTACAACCACCTGTCCTTGCCCCGTCCTGCCACCCTGAAGTAGAAGTAGAATGATTAAACCACTTTCACACTATCACTGTGATATATACCATTGTAAACCTGTACCAAAAAATATATACCATGCATCAACCATGCATCAACCTGTACCTCAACCTGTAATCAACCTGTACCATAAACAAGTGCATCAACCATGCACCAAC